>JAOWAC010000050.1:232500-276784 GCA_025698475.1 Gossypium anomalum
CTTCACTTTCACTTAGGCCCGGGCCAAGTCGTGTGGGGACCCTGTCAGGTACTCCTTCCCCCAAAAAAAAAAAAAACTGTACGTGAGTTTCCCTTCATACGGCTCGAATCATTCTCAGATGCCCGGAGGCATCCTTTCCTTGTTTGTTGGGTTGGTTCACGCGCGCGCAAACGAGCACCAGCCGCAACAGCGGGAACTATGACCAATAGAGTCAGACACTTAGCTACATCCGCACGTAAAAGGAATGTGGTTCTGGTTGAGGCTTTCTTTCCCTTATTAGTAAAGGGGCGCGGGACGTTCGCGAGTCCGTGCCTTCCGTACCACCACAAGACTGGTCGTTCTTGGGCGGATCGGATCCGCCCTAATCATAAGGGATAGGGGAAGGCGGCCGGGCCTATCATATCAAAGGGTTATAGAAGAGAACCCGGCCACCTATTTCATTCGACGTTCCGGGGCGGGGCCCGCCCGATTCGACCGACTTTTGGATAAAAGAAGGCGAGCTGATCTGCTTTGATCAAGGAAAAAGCCCAGTCAGCCACCAACTCGGTGCAGGTCACGTGACCTACAGCTCGGCCTTCGCTTTTGAGGCTTCCTCTACCCACATCTCTATATGCCCGCAGCACTTCCATATGGAGAAAGATAGGCACCATGTTCCATCAATAGCACCTAACCTATGCCGATTTTGGCGGACCGTGCTCCACCCCGGTGAACTCATGCGGTTCCGACGTGCCCAGAGGCCAGAGGCGAAATCCGTTCACGGTCCGTGGGACCAACACCATTCGAAGGTGGGTGGCCCGCCCCGCCTAGAACAGTCATGTTTGACTGGGCTTACACACATTCGCTCACTTACGCTGTCCCCCCTCAGCTCACCCTAGCCCCGGGCCTTTTGCTCTTCTAACGTAAGCTCAAGGCTTCACACCAAGTCTTCACTGACATAATATGCATGCTTAAGTAGGGTCAGGCGGAACCGTTGTTGCCTGATGGGAACTTCCCCCATATTGCTATCAATGTCTTCATGTCGCACGACCTCTTAACATTACACCACTGAATCCCCAATCCTTTGCTTGCTGTGCAGTGACAGTACCAATATCCACTAATCGTTGTTTCCAGATACGGTTGCCGGTTGACATCTCTTCTAATTCGTCGATACGAGAAGCAAATTGTTGTGTGGAGGAATCAATATCTCGACATAAGCCAAGAGGCAGATCTTGTGCCACTCCACCTGGTCGTATGAAATTGGCATGCATCCTGGCTCCCGAGACTCTTTCATAGAATTCCAACAATTTCTCCCGCTCCTCAAAAGCCCACAGGAACGGAGTTGATGCTCCACATCCATAGCATGAGTAGTTAAAGCAAGTGAATGATTTGAAATTCGAGTTATTTCACGGAATAACACTCGTATATATTGAGCTCGTAATGGTACCGCGCAATTCAAAAGTCTCTCTACGGCTGAAGAATGAGCGTGTTCTTGAGCCATCATAGAAACATAGATAGGGTCAAAGACGGAACGAACAACGAAACTTTACGACAGCTTTTTCGTACACGTTCACTTGCATCACATACACAAGTGCTCTCTGAACCGTGCAATAAGGTCACCCATAACACGGCTCTCCACTTGAGTTACCTTAGCTCCAGGCCATGCTATTCAATGATATTGGAAAAATGGCAGCGTAACGTAACAACTAGTATTGAAAGCTGGTCGCCTTTTTGGGGAGGAAAGCGTTTCAATAGGAGCCCTACTTCCCTCTTTGCGACCTCATCACTTCAATTTAAGCGCAAACCCATTTCTTTCTTAGTCACCGGGCGGGGCGCACCTTTGGTACTTCAGTAGGGCGAGCTGTTTGATAGTGACTTCTTTCGTTTGCTAGGGCGACGAAAGGCTACTTCAATCTAGGAAACAGCCGGAAACTCGAGAGGGTCGACTTTGGAAGCGTTCGCCGGTAACCAAAGCGTATCGTTCCTGCAACCACTTTGGTACTTTGCTTATCGCTTCTTTTTTTTTGTTAGACAATGGGGAGGCTTCGCTCTGGACCCCCCTGCTTGCAGAAATGAATGGATCAGAAGGGGGGGCTGGGTTCTATTTCCGGGCCGGGCGGGAGGTGAAGGCCATAAGAGAAGATTTCCCTCCCGGCAAGGAGGAGAGGAAAAAGGCGCTGTCATCTATCTCGACAAGTTTTTCCCGAGGCGTTGGAAATCCAGACCGGCTCAGAGAATCACTGGCGCTATTTGGCCCTTCGTTTCGCCAATAAAACAAAGAAGTCATCTTGACGATTTCCCATTCCTTCCCTGCCGAGCCGCCTCTCTTCGCCATTTGAAGTACTACCTCTGCCTTCCCTTTCTATAACATACCCAAGCGCCCTCCTTTCCAATCAATCACTAAGAAAAAATCAATACCAATCAAAGGTTGGCTTTGGGCGTTGTAAAGCTTCGTCTGTTTATTTTTTCGGCCCCAGGGAGTTTACTCGACCCATTCCCCAGTCTCCCGCACTGCTCAAGTAAGTGTGCGACTCCGTATGAGGACCTCCTTCCCTTCTGCCCCTCCCCGTTCACACGGTTCTCAAAGCGGAGGAGGAAGGGTGGGCAGCAGGTACCACGAGCCCTCTGTCACACATCTATCCAGAAGCAAGTGTAGTTCACCGGTTCCACCGAATGCTCCTATCTCTCGACAAAGATCGTGTGAGTGTGCAGTTATGCTTCGGATGCTTCGCCATAGAATAGATCGACCCAGTTCCCGTTTTTTTTCGGTGCACTCGCTTTATATCTCCGACACACAAGGAAGGACGCGGTGGGAAGGAAGCAGCCCTAGCCTCTGTCCGGCCGATCATTCCGCTGGCATCTTGCATTCACGTCCCCGTTTGACTGCCACTCGGGGATGTAGTTGTAGATACGTTAGTCTTAGTGGGTCGCTGGCTCCACCTGTTATCTCCTTCTACGACATGCTGTTGTCGTCGCCATATTCCATATGTCACTTAGTCATCTCTGCCTCGCTGCGGGTCAGCACCTCCGAAAGAAACGGAGGACTTCATTCAGTGACTCCGCGATCGCCCTCTAAACGATCAAAATAAGGTAAAGCTTGAAGATAAGTTTTGTACTCTATTAATTTCTCAGTCCCTCTAGTCGGGTGGGCGCCGGCCGGTCTTTCGACCAGATCCCCCTAAAAACCGTACGTGCGGGTCTCCCCGCATGCGGCTCACGCCATTCGAGGTGGCCCAGCCCAGCATTCATTCGCAAATCCTGTAGTGAAATTGAGACTGCTCGACCTCGGAAGCGAATTCGCGTTTAGGCAGCGCTTTTTGTCGTACCGTTGACTCTATCTATTCATTGAATTGACTTTATTACATTTTTTATATAGGTTCGCTCCTCTTTTTCCAGAATTCATGCACTTCCCTTTACTTCATAGGGCCTTCTATAATAGGGGAAAAGCCTTCTATTTCCGTCAAATGACCCGGCCTCCCCTGGCTCTTCCACCGTCCGGGCTCCCTTTCCTCCCTATGCTATGCTCCCCCGGCGCAGGCCTACCACGCTTCGCGCCCGCGGCGTTTTCGCCAGACGGTCTTTGGCCAGTAGTGCCATCCTCCCCGCTGGCTGTATGGGCGGGTTGTCCCTCGCTGCTGCGTTCTGTTAGGCTATAGATTACAGGAACAAATGTAGTTGAATGAGACAGCAGGCGGGTTACACGTTCCACTGCGCCGAGATGTGAGGTGCAGGTGGTGATGATCACCCGGGGTATGCGCTAGCGCCCTTGACAGGCACTCCAGGACCCGCCAACGCTCGCGAAAACCCAGGTCGGTCGGTCCTCCATTCATCCGACCGGAAGTGTGGATAACGAGGCCACCTTCACAACCTTCTCCCTTCTGTCCCTATGTTGTAGTAAGGTAGGGCGGTTCGCTTGAGTTGCTCAACCGCCCCTTAGCCCGGTGCTCATGACGCGCTACGGAATCTCCACCGCGCCGGGGGACCAAGCAGGGCATAGCTAGCGGCATAGGAGCCGACTCGGCGTCAGCGGCTTCGTGCCGCACTGGAGTAATCCAATATGTGGTTCCGCACGTTCCACCACTTCTCCGTTCATTTCCAATACTGATCGTGAAACACCATGAGCAGCAGGATGTTGAGGTCGAAATTCGAAGTGAAATTTTTATTTGCCTGTTCCTAGTCGTCATGGGAAAGAAAGGCAGAAATAAGAAAGAGATTATTCCCTGAGAGCTTGTCCAGTACTACCAGTACAGAAATGCATCTCCTTCGCCCTTAGCGATAGCTCTACCTGGCGTGCCGCCTTGCATGCAAGCGAAGCGCTATTGGCGGCAATAAATAGCTCACTGAACGATGATTGATGCAGCCCCCACCTCTGAAAGCTGAAGGAAGGCAGTGCCCTCGATTGTTCCAGAGAGAAGGATCATGGCGCCCCAGAACCGTGACATCCAGCAGCAGCATCTCCTTGCGTGCGAGAGACTTCTATGCCAGCCGTTATTCCCGGCTCTGTTATGAAAGAAAGCGGCAGACTAATCTTACAGGTGTTCCCTAATGAGGGATTTTAGGGGATTCATTAGGGTTCTCCTTTTTCTCCTCCACCCATCCGCGGAGGGTTTCAGTATCCATCTCCGCAGATATTTCCAGATCGCGAGACATAATGTTTTCTGCGGCACTGGAGTCTCTTTCTGCCATTTCCGGAAAGTGAATGGACAGCCGCCCTTTCCCCTTCTCACAATGTTCCCGAACTTGCTCAAGAATCAAAGTGTGAATGGCACTTCGAAGTGCCTCACGTTGTTCTTGCTGGGGATCGGCGTGGGGAACTTCCGCCGGTTCTGGAGCCAGCGGGTTCTGAATGACCTCCCTCTCACGGTTAAAAAAGCGGTTAACCCTCTTGAAAAAATCCATATCGTCCATCCGAAAAACGTGTCTCAACTACAGCCAACTCCCCTGTTTTTCTATCGAAAAACCAACCCTACTAAATTTGTTCTAGAAATGCTAACCAAGTGACACACTGGGGCCATGGGTCATGAAAGAGGTTGACCCCATCCCCCTTCACTATGTATGGCCAATGAACTCCTCGCTTAGTCCGTTCTTTTCCCTCTTTTGGCTCGGGTCGATAGTAGCCGTGGTAGTAATGTCCCGGAGCCCGGCTACCGACCCGAGGCGCCGATCGGGAAAGTCATAAAGGGACGTTAAACGTAATTCTAGAAGAGCGTTACCACAACAAAAAAAAATCCGAGTCTTGGCAGTTCAAGTGAAAGTTTATTAGACTAGTCCCACTAAGATGGCGGGGAAACTGACTTCCGAGAGAGCTGCTTTCGCCTCGGTAATTACCTAACGAGAGAGAGCCGATGCCAAAGTCGCCCTTTACGCGAGGAACGCCGGACAGACTTACCTCTGCTAATTACGTTTTATATAGACTGGAATCTATAAAGATACTATACTAAGGTATAGTGCTGCTACCAGAAGGCTGTTTCATGCTAGGCGTCCAGACCTACTACGCCCGAGCCGCATCCCCGGCACACTTGCTATATCCACTAAGGCTTCATCCCACTTCATCCTACCAACTATACCTGATATAAAGCCGTTCTATAAAAATTCAAGACAACAAGAAAGCAAGAAAACGATAGCGATCGGTTTGGGAGCGTCACTGGGGGGAGGAAAGAAGTATTTCAAGGACCCGGCTTCGTGGACGAGAAAGAATAGAAGAAAGGGCATGCCCGACCCGAGCTACTAGGCCAGGGCCTGAGGAGAGGAACTATTTCAAGCAAGGATGCTATGACCTCAGACTTGAGACCGATTCAAAGATATAGGAATGAATGAATCCAATGTCATCTATACCGTGTTTTTGGGCTGTCATAATGTGACAGTTTCGACTTCTGTCGTCTCTGTCTATTCCGTTTAGGGAATGGGCTTATTCATTCCGATTTCTGTAAATACTTCTGTGTAAATATCTCCCCCAGCCTCGGTCTAAAAAGCTCATGCCTTCTTGCTTGCTGTGCCCGGTGCGAAGCCCGTTCGTTCCTTTCTTTCTTTGTCGGGTCAAGGAGAATCGCTTGGTTGGGTTCTTTGCTTGCTTATTCCACTTCTTTCAGTGGGAGGACTTTCATCAGCAGCAGCAAGTGGGCTTAGGCTCAGTTCATCGATTGCTGTGGATTCTGTTTTAGTAGAAGATTCTATTCATGAGGAGCGATTCGCGTTCTTTCAATAGTAGTTATCTCTCCCCTTCATCTGGAAGGAAGAGGAAATCGACCCCCAGCAATTGGTCATCATTCCTGGCCGGCTGGCCGAGGTCGAGTTCCTCCCTTATTGAGAATCTATATGGCTTTGTTCGTCTCTATTATTTGATTTTCAATAGCCAAAAACTTGAGTTTCAGGTCTGCGAGAGGTCAATGTACTAGGGCTCATGCCCAAATAGGGGGCTTTCTTTTCTCTTGCATGCGCCTTCGTTACTCATTCATTCAAATCAAAGAAGCTCCATCGGTAAAAGGGATAGGGATGGCGCATTGGCTTGGTTGGCGGCTGGCGAGCTTAGCTTAGATAAAGGTTACTTCTAGTTCCTTTCAGGTAGCACGAGTGGAAAGCCCTCAAAGCCTTTAAATTAAGGAAGCCGAGTTGAACAGAAGATAGAGTTTCAGTTCAGTGAAAGCCCCTACTCCCAAAAAGTCGGAAAGCAGTCAGTCTTTTCGGTAAGTCAGTGTTGCAAGTCTTATGGTCCGAACAGAGTACAGAGCCGGCACTCCCGGAAGCCTGTGGGGAATGGGAAGGAAGACCAGACAGAGCTTGAGCCTGAGAGAAAAAGAAATATCGCTAAAACCGAGACTCCGAGACTCAAGTCAAGGAGATCAGATGAACGAAAAGTACTTTCCCTCGTATGGAGAACAAATCCTATCTCTTATCTCTCTAGTTCCGGAACTCTTGGTAAGCTAAGTTTCTTTGAATATACCTTTCAAGAAAAGACCTTTCTTTTACGCCTTATTTGTTATGAAAGCGGAACCCGCTCGGAAACCAACTAACTTGATCGATTTAGTGCTTGGATTAGGTCCGGGTAGAGAACAGGTAGGGGCGGTAGGCTTTTCACTTTAGCCGTTGTTATTCAAGGCCTTACTTTACTCGTTTAAAGCTTTTTTGATCCCCTCTTTCTTTCTAGTTAGGGAGGCCGTAGATGAAAGCCTCTTCAGTAAACTCTTTCCGCTTCCGCTTCTGAATCTGGATAGCGGCTTTGGTTGGAGAAGAGAGTGTTTCAGTTACGGTTTAAGGCTAATGAGTTACTATACGTTAGTGAAGTTAGACAGGCGCTCGTAGACAGAAAACCGTTTTCATGGGCGACAGAAAAAACAAACCACTTCTTGTTTTGAAAAGCGCTGCGTACAGTTCTGGGGTTGTAGAACAACTACTTCTTTGCCGTTCTTTTTCCGTTAGCCAGTATCGAGACTCTAAGACTCCTTGCGCTTAGCCCACCGCAGGTCACGTCAGAGAGTAACTTTCGGGCTGTAGGGCGCAAGGGGATCTTGAATCAATTCCCTCTTTGCCAGTAGCTAGTTTAGATATGGCAAGCGGTTCGAAGTCAAGTGTCAGTTAAAGAATCAATTGTTGGCAAGAGTCACAAATATGAAGTAAACGACTTGGTCTCTTCTGTAAAGTGACTTTGACCAAATAGAGTATCCTTCCGTATAGGGAAGGAAAGGCTCTCACCAGTTCTGTAAGGGCTTTCATTAGCGTGAGAAGGCGGTGAAAGGGTATTGAGCTAAGAAGCTTATACATGGCAACTATAGGGCTTATAGAGAATGAGAGGGCTCACTTGACAGAGTGCCGAGCATTGTTCGTCGTGCTAGTTCCGCGACTACAGTTCCAGTGGTAAACGAAACCTTCTTTCTCTTGCTTTCGGGCCTACGTCTCTCTTTCAAGGGTTCCACTTTCTTTGGTAGCTTTGGGCAAGGCAGTACTGGTACTCAGTCGATCTTGCTCTAGCCGTTTTCGGCTTAAGGGAAGGTTGATTTTCCTTTCCGTGAAGTTTTTGTTCAGGTCCACTTCTTAGTCAATGGACTGATAGTTGAAGGACAGGATCATGACTTTGACTTCTAGGTAAACCTGTAAGTTAAGATTTCAGTGGAGTTGAACCTGCACCCGAAGCAGAGAAGGAACCGAAGAAAGCCAGTAACGGTATTGGGGCAGGAGGAGAGCATTAAATTTTATTGCAGGTAGCGGGCAGGCGTCACCTAAGAGAGCCATCACTCGAAGAAAAACCAGTAGTTCAGTTTCGGTACTCAAGTTCCAGCGCTCGTAGAAAAGAAAGAGGTAGGTTCGTCAGTTTAGCCCCTTTAAGGCTTAGGGAAGGCTTGGCAGAAGAAGATAAGGGCATGGATGGAGATCTTCCTTACCGATGGGTTCCTATCTTGATTGCCGACGAGTGTGCTTGTCTTGCGCCAGTTGATCTTTCGGGGATGAAGCCTAGACAAGTCGAAAGGAAGAGAGGACATCTCATCTGAGCGAGTGCTGTCTCATTCGTTTAAGAACATAGCGAAGGGTGCGGTGCCCGCCAAGGGGAGGCTATAGAATTGTTTGATTTTCTATAGAAGCACAAGTGAAACGATCTAGCCTCTGCGGGTCACTTCTTTCCACTTCTTTGAAGTAGCCAAGAGGCAAGTCTCGACGTTCTATTTCCATCATTCAAAGCGAAAGGAAAGACATATTTTCTTCCGTCAGAATCTTTTGGAAGGCCTTGGTGGTATCGTATTTTCCCATTCACGCCTTTGTTATATGTTCTAATGGAATTTCCTTCCTTTCTCCCGGAAAAAAAACTGGTCATTCTTCAGATCTTTGTTGATTGACCGGCTGATATGGGATAGCCTATTTGAAATAAAGATATTTTTGTAACGGCTTGGTGTACCGAACTTGGCTTATACATTCTCGTACTATACTGCATCCGCCAGCCAGACAAGCAAGGCCAAAGCCAAATGCCGACCTAAGAAGGGCGCTTGCGGGTGAGTTTCTAGTTTCCCGACGGGTCGATGTACGTACAACCGACAGGTGAATGCTTTACCAAACTCGTGTACAACTCTTTTCATGTGTATTGATTTCCGCTTATTACATGCTTGGTTTCCTAAACGATTTCTCCCCTGCACCCCCTGACCAAACAAAAAACCAGAAAGCCAAGATCTCTATAAAGCGAGAGAAAGAATAGAATAGAGATGTGCAGCAGAGAAGGAAGAAAGACGAATGCTATGAGAGCTTGGACGGAATAAGGTCTAGGGGAGACCGCCCATTTTTCACATGCGAGGGGAAGAAAAGTAAAACATTCGAGCTGTAAACTCGCAATATAAACAAAAAAAGAAGATATTTAGACAGAATATGAATGAAGGACTGAAGTATCTGACCGAGCTCTGGAGATGAATACCGAAAGAGCTTACCGGATGCACCATCGACCTCAGACAGCTCAACCGGGCGGGAGAAAAACGAAAAGGAAAAAAACGTAGTGGGTAAGCAAAAAGCAAATACCAATGAAGACCAGACCCGGAATTTCAAACAAGAAAACGTAGTAGCCTAGCCGGGGAGAGAGACTCTCAGCTCCACTCCTTATTATATATATAGTTGAAAATAGAGTGGAAAACTACGCTTCAAAAAATCAAGCCCAAAAACGATCCTTTTGAAGGGTCCTACTTTTCTTGACCCATTCAAGCCATGAAAGTGATTATAAAACATGGCCTCTGAGACACCTTTCCTGGGTTGATCGAAGAGCTGCTAACAAAAGGGCGAGGACAGGATTAACAATAAAATAGCCGTGGACGGATGGAAAGACCGGAGACCAGAGACCGAAAGAAAACATCCATTTTTTTTTAAAAAAACAGAGATGAATGTAGACGGATTGAGCCAATGTTTTCAAAAATTCCAATACCATAAGCGGATTCAACTTCTATTTATTATAGATTTTGCACCTTCAAAAGAGATCGAAAGGAAGGCCATATTGAATTACAGAAATCCATGAATGTGTACTTCTTGCTGCTACAGGGCAAGAAAGATAGGAACTAATTAAAGACAGTCATTTGTGGACAGGAAGAGTACGACATATTCCAGGGACCGATCTATCTCATTAAAGGATTTTGTGGACAGAGCACAGACCTCAGACCGATCGATTAAACCAATTATTGTAGAGTTTCCCAGGGAAGTATTTAATTAAAGTCATTCATGTGTGCCGATTTCCTTTTGGTTGACTTAACAATTGGGATACTGGTTTCACAGTACTTATAATACATCTTTCATTTTATGCTAATTTGAGTCTATTAGTTCATAGCGAAGCTCAGCTGTAGGGACAGTCTAACATACACAGTATGTAGGGCTTATACACACCTTTAGTAGTTCCCTCCAAAAACCCTCTCTTCTGCCTACCAATGGGGGAGAGAGCTTGTTGACCATAGCAGGGATGGCCATACTGTACTGGTTGGGCGATGGCACAGTACGCAGGACCCTCGTATGAAACCCCACCGAGCTTCCTTGCACTATGTGGAACGGACTATTATAGGATTGGACACGCCTATAGCTAAAGGAACGTACAGCGAGCCATAGCGGGAGGGAGGCCAATGTCCCGTCAGATACCACGGCCCACGGGCAAGCCAGCGACCTTCACCTTCCGCAGGTCGTACGGGGTGTTTCGCCGGAGTTCACGGCGGTCTATTCCCTTTCCAGATTGAGTTGATAGGGGCTTTTGGCTAACGTACGTTCAGGGGTCTGCCAGTCAACTACCTTCTCATCTAATGAGGTTTTCAGTACCACGAGTCCGTCGGTCGTTGTGTGGGTGGACTCGATTTCTTCCGGTTTTAAGAAATCTGTCTTTCTCATCTTTCACCATATGGATTACCTATCTTTCGGTTTTTTTCCGCAAGTCCCTTCGGTCTCCCTTTAGCTCTGGTGGGCGTGGTTCTGTAGTTCTTCTGGCCTTCCTTCATGTCGTAGCCTTAGCTTATCGATGGGTCTTGCATTAGATAGATACAGCATTTTCTTTGACTCATGCCTTGGAGAAGAACGTTCTTTGTTTGAGTTTGAAGCCATTACCCTTCGGGAAAGCCACCTGGGCGAGACCCTTCTCTTTTTATTTATTTTTTTTTTTGGTATGTTGAATCACTTGTGAAGTCGACTTCACTTGACCGTGTCTGCTTCAAATTCACCCTAGACTCGTGTCGTGTAGTGTAGCAAGACTAACAAGTGGTCGAGTGAATTTATGAACGAGCTACTATTATAAGCAATACCTTTCTATTTTTGATTCTTCCTCCACTCACCTCCACGGGCGAATGGAGTCTACTACACTAGCCAAGAAAGAGTGTAGTAGACTCCATTATAGGTCATTCGGAAGGGCTCCGTATAGTTCTATTTTGGGGCGTAACGTTATGGTTCTTTCCTCGACTGACTGAGAAAAACGAGTTCCAGAGGCATCTTCCATTCATATCTATTTGGGTTTTTCTGCACCATATTTTGATCTGCCTCTTCTTCGATCCGGAATTCCCAGCAAATCCTTGACTCCTCGAATACAATGGGATTTCACACCTGGCAAATCTTTCACTCTGCCTCCTCTTATTAAGACCATAGAATGTTCCTGCGAATTATGACCTTCGCCTGGAATATAAGCAAATATATCATGTCGATTGCTCAACCGTACTTTAGCTATCTTACGTAGAGCTGAATTAGGTTTTTTCGGTGTTCTCGTTAAAACACGCGGGCATACTCCTTGCTTCTGGGGACATTGATCCGAAGCTCGAGTACAGTCCGTGCGCCGTTTTCTTCTCTACCATGACGAATCAATTGATTTAATGTAGGCATCGCTCTTTCCTTTGTCCTTCCCCCCGATTTTCGCCCTAAAACTAGTGATTACTCCCGATCCGAAGCACCCCTTTTCCATTCATAAAAAGATCCAATCGTCAAAATCAATAAAAAGGCCATCATGGACCAAAATCCAAAGAGATCAATCTTGTTGGGAGGTACTGCCCAAGGAAAGGAAAAGGTTACTTCCGGATCAGGGATAATAAATAAAATTGAAACAAGATAAAATCTTATATCGAAACGACTTCTGGCATCACCGAAAGGATCGAAACCACATTCGTAGGCCGACAATTTTTCTGGATAGGTCGAACTATTGGAAGCAAATGGAAAAGGAAGACCAAGTAGGATCAAAGAAACTAGCGGACTAATCACTAAATAGATAGAAATAGGTGCAAATTCTGACATCACCACAGCCCACTTGGTTCTCTCGCTCCTTGCTCGCGGAGCGGCATACCGGAAAAAAAATGATAAAGGGTGCCAGCTACTGAGGCTCGCCGATTACTAACTGACCGATAATAGGGTTAACAATGTATGAAAGCAAGAACTCGACACATCATACAGAATAAGATCTTCCAAAAGATTGTATATACGCATTAGATCAGGAGGTTCCACAATAAATTGATCTACCACTTGCGTATCAATTAATTTATCAACTAGCTCAGAATGGGTCATTTTCTCGGGAGCGCCAAGTTTTGTTTTCCAAAATTGTGGCTATGCCCTTTCGGAGAGCACTATGCAGGAGGTCCTTTGTGGACTCATATGAGGGGTTGCTTACTTTTTCCGGAGAACCTGTGTCGTACTTTTAGTTGGAGCTCCAGTTCCCCACAGCTATTTCACAAAAGATTTAACTGTTTTGAGTAGAATTAGATCCTTGTGCATTTGAAATGCTAATCACTTAAGCTCCGCCGACCACCTGCGATGGCAGTCAGTCTTTTAAATCTATATTTATATTGGGCGCATGGGGTTTCCCCACAACAAAAATATGGGAGGAGGACTAAGGTATGTACTCTACACCTATATATGTAATTTTGAGCCCCTAACCAATCTAACAGCCATTTAGAGAAAGCCTTATTCCTTTCCTTTCTTTATCTGTCTCATTAAATCAAAGAGTATCTCCCAAGATTGATTGCACAGGAGAGGATTCCACTTTCACTAATAGACAGATGGGATTGAAGGATAAGCAACTACATCAAGCAAGAAAGTACACTGATGACCAACCCAATCTCGACGAAAAAAAGAAAACTACAAGCAACTACAGAAGGGTGACGAAGCTTCTTTGCATCCCATAGTGCTGTCGCACTAAGCGACTACCGTTCAGAGTCGTACAACGAAGTGATTAGCATACCAGAGTGACGCAAGGCTCTAAGCTCGTACCTTATAGCTCTTTATGCTCTCTCCGCTCGCTCCTTTTCGTAGCGTAGATCTTTCTTCCCTTTTTTCTTCTCTTTCGTCCCAGACTCTTCTTTTATTAAAAAAAAGAATCCAGATATCTCCGAGAAACTACACTAAAGGGAACTGTTAAGTACAGACGATGCAAGGATGAGCCCGGCCACTAATCGGTGATCAGGTTATTTGAGTGAATAGGTTTATAAGGCACTTCGAGAAGGCGACTGGTATAACATATTATAGGAAGAATCAAAAGCACTGCAACTCCTTTTTCGGGTTGGGCTTTCAGTCGTTCAGCGGCCCCTCTTGAGACAAACTGCGGCGGCAACCTTCGTAAGCTAGACCTTCAGTTCCCTACGTCTGAAGCAAGTGGAAATCTGTCTTTCTTTCGACAAGGGCGGCTTGCTTCTCCCCTAATCCATGATAGATCGAAGGGAGCACTAATCTAATGAGTGTCCCCGCTCTTATCGCTGCGCTCTAGTTGCTTGTAGCTCCTGGCTGGCCTATGAGGAACGCTTCTCGCTACAGACTATTCTGGCTACTCAAGAAATAGCTTTTCTAATAGATGGGCTCGTGTATCTGTTATAGTAGAGTTCTCACTCCTTCACCTCATCAGTCAAGTGGCTTCGCTCATCAACTCAATCAGTGAAGCGGCTTCCCTTCTTGCCCGAGGAGAGAAAGAATCAGATGTTATACCTCCACCATTCCCTGAAGGAAGGACAGGACTAATTGAACTCAGTCTGACTTGCTTTCTTTTCCCTGGGATGGGATGTCTTTCGCCAAGTGGATTGGAGAAAGCTCGTTCCGATCCTATGATTCCGGACCCTTTCATGCTCTAAGCGGGAAGTAGAGTGCTTTCGTCTCCTGGACGATGAGCTTCTCTTAGTCATTGCCTCGCGACCAAAAGGCTCGGAACTTCGATGAGTAATCGTGGGGGCTTCTTTCTGCGAGGAGCTTCTCTTAGTCATAGTGGGGCTCAACTCGCTACTCAATTAGATGTCAGTGCTAGAAGCGAAAGTCAGGGATTGGATCATCTCTACAGCAGGTTCATCTTGAGGAAGTACGGTACGTCTAAGGTTAAGGTCTGAAGCCGATGTTCATTGGCCTTCCGCGCCTATGATTCCTTGAATTCCTCGCCAATTTGAGGTCAAGCGGCTTAACTCTTTTTCTCTTTCCTTTTGTGCCTTTAGCTGCGAACTACACTGTATGGTGGGTCTGTCCTTCCACCTGATACCATTCATTTCTGCTTGATTGCTGGCCTCTGGGAACTCGGATCCATACTCAATGAGATGGATGTAGCTTCCAATTTCTAGATCTAGATGTGGAAGTGAAGTACTACTTTCAGGTTTCGATATCCTTTCTCCTCCTTCGAGACCATTCTCTTCAGTCAGGGCAGGATTCTTCATCTCTTTTTCAAATCCTATCTTCAGCGATGCCTGCCAGTCCCTCCTCTATTTCAATCTCGTATTTGGTCATTTCCTGCTTTCATGAGATCTCTCAAAGGATCTTCTTCTTTTTAGACTTTATGTTAACCAGATTCTCTTCCTGGGGTGTACTTGACCTGCTTGCATTCATTCCTTCTCGTTCGCTCCGTTGCCTATTGGAAAGCGGTCTTGGGACAACGGCCTGGCGGCCTTTTCATCATCAAGACTGGCTGGTCCAAATCCATTTCTTCTCTTCCTCTTTCTTTGCCTTCAACTGCTGATGTGTCTCTTGCTGGTTGAGATTGAGATGCCCTTCTTCTTTCTTTCATTTCTCGTCCATTCCAGCCTTCCCTTTCGTTTCGATGCGAACCTTTGAAATTGAGCTGCTACGCTTCCTTACCACATCCCTGATTCGGACGCATGAACCCTCAAAGGCTGACTTTCCATTGCGCTCCTCGAATAGGAACCTGCTCTCATCTTCAAATTTCTTAGAAAGAAAGCTCGTTCCGCTACTAACCTGATAGTAGTTTGCCTCTTTATTTTATTTTTGCGGAATTAGTATCAATAGAAAGATCAGGGTCAGAAATCATCGTCTTACTAAGGGTTCGCTCCTGCACATTCCATGCTTTAGTCCGTTTTCTTTTACTTATTTGAGTTAGGGGCTTAATAGGCCGAGTAAAGGGCCCCTTCTGCCCTTTAGGGATAGGGGCAGGCCAGCTAGTGCCATTTTTCTTGAAGGCTGAAAAGTCCTACATATACCGACAGCTCCTTCTTAATTTAATGCCAAAAGCGGGGCGGAAGGAGAGAACCGAAGTGTCTTGTTTTTCGCACTGGGTTACAAAACATTTTTTCAAAGGTGTGATGAGCTCACTCCCAGGCTCCTATAAACAAAAGGCAACCGAGACCAAACTTTCTCTGACTCCATGCCCCATGCTCAGAAATTAGAAGCTATATGGGGGGATATTCATTCCTCTTCTCAGAACTTAACTTCCTTTTCTGCCTGAAGCACTTAGGGTGGGCCATAGGACCAAAGGACGACCTCTATCAATGTCAGCCAGGGCCACGAGAGTGGATAATTGGTCAAAGAAAGCTCGAATATGAGAACGTGCTCGAATGAGGAACGTGAGGCGGGTCTGAACTTTGACTCAGGGAGAGGCGTAATAAGCGCTCGTCTCATCATTTCCATCAATTTTGGGATTTTATGTAAAGCTAACGATAACTAAAGAAGATTGGACTAAGTTTGCTCGACCTTCCTGGATGAACAGCGCAGCTGACATTGATAGAGGTCGTCCTTTTTGGTCTCATGGCCGCCCTATGTCTTTCGAGCAGAAAAAGTAGTTAAGTTCCGAGAGAAGAATGAATATCCCCCCATATAACTTTTCTACAATTTCCGAGCATGGGTGTGGAGTCAGGGGAGGAGCTGGTCTCGATTACCTTTTTTTGTTTATAGGAAGCTCAGGTGAGTCATCACACCCTTGAAAAAATCTTTTAACCCAGTGCGAAAAACAAGACCTCTCCGCTCGCCCAGCAAACAGAGGGCTTAGTCATATGTCGTAGCTTCGGAAAATGGCGCTGGCTGTCAAGCTGTCCTAAAGGGCAGAAAGGCCACCTCGGCCTGTTAAGCCTAAATCAAATGGTAAAAAGCAAGACTAAAGCGCCAGATGTGCAGGAGCGGACCCATAGTAAGACGATGATTTCGACCCTGATCTTTCTATTTCCATTCTGATTCCGCAAAAAATAAATAAACAAGGAACAACCACTATCAGGTTAAGTAGCCGGAGACAGACTCTCTTTCTCTGAAATTTGAAGATGAAACAAGTTCCCATTCGAGGGCGCAATGGAAAGTCAGCCTTTGAGGGTTCATGTCCGAATCAGGGATGTGGTAAAGGAAGCGTAGCAAATCAATTTCAAAGGTTCGCATCAGAAACGAAAGGCTGAATGGACGAGAAATGAAAGAGAAGAAGAAGGGCATCTCAATCTCTCAACCAACAAAAGAGACACATCAACGATTGAAGAGGCAAAGAAAGAGGAGAGAAGAAATGGATTTGGACCAGCCGATCTTGATGATGAAAGAGAACCGCTAAGGCTGCTGTCCCAAGAACCACTTTCCCAATGAGCAACAGGCTTGGAACAAGGAGGAAGGAATGGCTGCAAGCAGGTCAAGTACACACCCCAGGGAAGAGAGAATCCGGTTAACATAAAATCTGCAAAAGAAGAAGATCCTTTGAGAGATCTCACTTGAAAGCAGGAAATGACCAAATTGAGATTGAAATGGAGGAGGGATCAAGCAGGCATCGCCGAAGATAGGGATTTGAAAAAGAGATGAAGAATCCAACCCTGACTGAAGAATGAGTCTCGA
Source organism: Gossypium anomalum (assembly GCA_025698475.1). NCBI lineage: Eukaryota > Viridiplantae > Streptophyta > Magnoliopsida > Malvales > Malvaceae > Gossypium > Gossypium anomalum. The sequence goes on from JAOWAC010000050.1 coordinate 249,451, forward strand.
AGGAGGAGAAAGGATATCGAAACTCAGAAAGTAGTGCTCACTTCCGCATCAGATCTGGGAAATTGAGCTACATCCATCTCATTGAGTATGGATCGAAAGTTCCCCAAGAGGCTAACAATCAAACAGAAATGAATGGTATCAGGTGGAAGGACAGACCCACCAGCCACAGAACTGAATGGTTCTGCAGCTTAAAGGCACAGAGAAAGAAAAAGTTAAGCCGCTTGACCTCAGGTGGCGAGAATTTCAAAGGAATCATAGGCGCGGAAGAGGCCAATGAACATCGGCTTCAGACCTTAACCTTAGACGTACCATGCTTCCTCAAGATGAACCTGCTGTGAGATGATCAATCCCTGGACTTTCCTTCTGCTTTGACATCTAATTGAGTAGCGGTTGAGCCCCTACTATGACTAAGCTCCTCGCTGAAAAGCCCTACGATTACTCATCAGAAGTTTCGAGCCTTTTTGGTCGCAGAGGCAATGACCAAGAAAGCTCATCGTCCAGGAGCAAAGCACTCTACTTCCCTTAGAGCATGAAGGTCCGGAATCATAGGATCGGAACGAGCTTTCCTCTCAATCCATGGCGAGGCAGACATCCATCCCAGGAAAAGAAAGCAGAGTCAGACTAGGTTCCAATTGGTCCGTCCTTCCTTGGGAATGGTGGGAAGTATAACATTCGATTCTTTCTCTCCTCGAGGCAGAAGAAGCCCTTCACTGATTGAGTTGATGAGGCGAAGCCACTTGACCGATGAGGTGAAGGGTGAGAACTCTTACTATAACAGATACACGAGCCCATCTATTGAAAAGCTATTTCTTGAGTAGCCAGAATGGTCTGTAGCGAGAAGCGTTCCTCATAGGCCAGCCAGGAGCTACAAGCAACTAGAAGGCGCAGCGATAAGGCGAGGACACTCATTAGATTAGTGCTCCCCTTCGATCTATCATGGATTAGGGGAGAAGCAAGCCGCCCTTGTCAGAAAGAAGACAGATTTCCACTTGCTTCAGACGTAGGGAACTGAGAGGTCTAGCTTACGAAGGTTGCCGCCGCAGTTTTGTCTCAAGAGGGCCGCTGAACGACTGAAAGCCCAACCCGAAAAGGAGTTGCAGTGCTTTTGATTCTTCCTATAATATGTTATACCAGTCGCCTTCTCAGAAGTGCCTTATAAACCTATTCACTCAAATAACCTGATCACCGATTAGTGGCCGGGCTCATCCTTGCATCGTCTGTATAACAGTTTCCCTTTGGTATAGTTTCTCGGAGATATCTGGATTCTTTTTTAATAAAAGAAGAGTCTGGGACGAAAGAGAAGAAAAAGGGAAGAAAGATCTACCGCTACGAAAGGCAGCGGAGAGGCATAAAGAGCTATAAGGTACAGCTTAGAGCCTTGCGTCACTCTGGTATGCTAATCACTTCGTTGTACGACTCTGGAACAGTAGTCGCAGTGCGACAGCACTATGGGATGCAAGAAAGCTTCGTCCCCTTCTGTAATTTGCTTGTAGTTTTCTTTTTCGTCAAGAGATTGGGTTTGGTCATCAGTGTACTTTCTTGCTTGATGTGGTTGCTTATCCTTCAATCCCATCTGTCTATTGGTAGAAAGTGGAATCCTCTCCTGTGCAATCAATCTTGGGAGATACTCTTTTGATTTAATGAGACAGATAAAGAAAGGAAAGGAATAAGGCTTTCCCCTCTAAATGGCATTAGATTGGTTGAGGGCTCAAAATTACATATATGGGTGTAGAGTACATACCTTAGTCCCCTCCTCCCATATTTTTGTTGCAGAAAAAGCCGCGCCCAATATAAATATAGATTTAAAGACTGACTGCCATCATGCAGGTGGTCAGCGGAGCTTAAGTGATTAGCATTTCAAATGCACAAGGATCTAATTCTACTCAAAACAGTTAAATCTTTTTGTGAAATAGCTGTGAGGAACTGGGCTCCAACTAAAAAGTACGACACAGGTTCTCCGGAAAAATAAGCAGCCCCTATATGAGTCCACAAGGACCTCCTGCATAGTGCTCTCCGAAAGGCATAGCCACAATTTTGGAAAAACAAAACTTGGCGCTCCCCGAGAAAATGACCCATTCTGAGCTAGTTGATAAATTAATTGATACGCAAGTGGTAGATCAATTTATTGTGGAACCTCCTGATCTAATGCGTATATACAATCTTTTGGAAGATCTTATTCTGTATGATGTGTCGAGTTCTTGCTTTCATACATTGTTAACCTATTATCAGTCAGTTAGTAATCGGCGAGCCTCAGTAGCTGGCACCCTTTATCATTTTTTCCGGTATGCCGCTCCATGGTGAGAGCAGAAGAACCAAGTGGGCTGTGGTGATGTCAGAATTTGCACCTATTTCTATCTATTTAGTGATTAGTCCGCTAGTTTCTTTGATCCTACTTAGTCTTCCTTTTTCCATTTGCTTCCAATAGTTCGACCTATCCAGAAAAATTGTCAGCCTACGATGTGGTTTCGATCCTTTCAGTGATGCCAGAAGTCGTTTCGATATAAGATTTTATCTTGTTTCAATTTTATTTATTATCCTGATCCGGAAGTAACCTTTTCGCTTTCCTTGAGCAGTACCTCCCAACAAGATTGATCTCTTTGGATTTTGGTCCATGATGGCCTTTTATTGATTTTGACGATTGGATCTTTTTATGAATGGAAAGGGTGCTTCGGATCAGGGTAATCACTAGTTTTAGGGCGAAAATCAGGGGAAGGACAAAGGAAAGAGCGATGCCTACATTAAATCAATTGATTCGTCATGGTAGAGAAGAAAAACGGCGCACGGACCGTACTCGAGCTTCGGATCAATGTCCCCAGGAAGCAAAGGAGTATGCCCCGCGTGTTTTAACGAGAACACCGAAAAACCTAATTCAGCTCTACGTAAGATAGCTAAAAGTACGGTTGAGCAATCGACATGATATATTTGCTTATATTCCAGGCGAAGGTCATAATTCGCAGGAACATTCTATAGTCTTAATAAGAGGAGGCAGAGTGAAAGATTTGCCAGGTGTGAAATCCATTGTATTCGAGTCAAGGATTTGCTGGGAATTCCGGATCGAAGAAGGCAGATCAAAATATGGTGCAGAAAAACCCAAATAGATATGAATGGAAGATGCCTCTGGAACTCATTTTTCTCAGTCAGTCGAGAAAGAACCATAACATTACGCCCAAAATAGAACTATACAGAGCCCTTCCGAATGACCTATAATGGAGTCTACACTCTCTTTCTTGGCTAGTGTAGTGGAGACTCCATTCGCCTAATGGAAGTGAGTGGAGGAAGAATCAAAAAAATGAAAGTATTGCTTATAATAGTAGCTCGTTCATAAATTCACTCGACCACTTGTTAGTCTTGCTACACTACACGACACGAGTCTAGGGTGAATTTGAAGCAGACACAGTCAAGTGAAGTCGACTTCACAAGTGATTCAACATACAAAAAAAAATAAAAAAGAAAAGGTCTCACTTAGGTGGCTTTCCCGAAAGTAATGGCTTCAAACTCAAACAAGAGAACGTTCTTCTCAAGGCATGAGTCAAAGAAAATGCTGTATCTATCTAATGCAAGACCCATCGATAAGCTAAGGCTACGACATGAAGGAAGGCCAGAAGAACTACAGAACCACGCCCACCAGAGCTAAAAGGAGACCGAAGGACTTGCGGAAAAAACCGAAGATAGGTAATCCATATGGTGAAAGATGAAAGACAGATTTCTTAAAACCGGAAGAAATCGAGTCCACCCACACAACGACCGACGGACTCGTGGTACTGAAAACCTCATTAGATGAGAAGGTAGTTGACTGGCAGACCCCCTGAACGTGTACGTTAGCCAAAAGCCCTATCAACTCAATCTGGAAGAGATGGAGCCGCCGTGAACTCCGGCGAAACACCCCCATACGACCTGCGGAAGGTGAAGGTCGCTGCAAAGCTTGCCCGTGGGCCGTGGTATCTGACAGGACATTGGCCTCCCTCCCGCTATGGCTCGCTGTGCGTTCCTTTAGCTACTAGGCGTGTCCAATCCTATAATAGTCCACGTTCCACATAGTGCAAGGAAGCTCGGTGGGGTTTCATACGAGGGTCCTGCGTACTGTGCCATCGCCCAACCAGTACAGTATGGCCATCCCTGCTATGGTCAACAAGCTCTCTCCCCATTGGTAGGCAGAGAGAGGGTTTTTGGAGGAACTACTAAAGGTGTGTATAAGCCCCTACATACTGTGTATGTTAGACTGTCCCTACAGCTGAGCTTCGCTATGAACTAATAGACTCAAATTAGCATAAAATGAAGATGTATTATAAGTACTGTGAAACCAGTATCCCAATTATTAAGTCAACAAAAGAAATCAGCACACATGAATGACTTTAATTAAATACTTCCTAGGAAACTCTACAATAATTGGTTTAATCAGTCAGTCTGAGAGTCTGTGCTCTGTCCACAAAATCCTTTAATGAGATAGATCAGTCCCTGGAATATGTCGTACTCTTCCTGTCCACAAATGACTGTCTTTAATTAGTTCCTATCTTTCTTGCCCTGTAGCAGCAAGAAGTACACATTCATGGATTTCTGTAATTCAATATGGCCTTCCTTTCGATCTCTTTTGAAGGTGCAAAATCTATAATAAATAGAAGTTGAATCCACTTATGGTATTGGAATTTTTGAAAACATTGGCTCAATCCGTCTACATTCATCTCTGTTTTTAAAAAAATGGATGTTTTCTTTCAGTCTCTGGTCTCAGTCTTTCCATCCGTCACAGCTATTTTATTGTTAATCCTGTCCTCGCCCTTTTGTTGCAGCTCTTCGATCAACCCAGGAAAGGTGTCTCAGAGGCCATGTTTTATAATCACTTTCATGGCAGATGGGTCAAGAAAAGTAGGACCCTTCAAAGGATCGTTTTGGGGCTTGATTTTTTTGAAGCGTAGTTTTCACTCTATTTTCAACTATATATATAACAAGGAGTGGAGCTGGAGAGTCTCTCTCCCCAGCTAGGCTACTACGTTTTCTTGTTTGAAATTCCAGGTCTGAGTCTTCATTGGTATTTGCTTTTGCTTACCCACTACGTTTTTTCCTTTTCGTTTTTCTCCGCCAGTTGGGCTGTCTGAGGTCGATGGTGCATCAGTAAGCTCTTTCAGTATTCATCTCTCAGAGCTCAGTCAGATACTTGAGTCCTTCATTCATATTCTGTCTAAATATCTTCTTTTTTTTGTTTATATTGCGAGTTTACAGCTCAGATGTTTTACTTTCTTCCCCTCGCATGTGAAAAATGGGCAGTCTCCCTAGACCTTATTCCGTCCAAGCTCTCATAGCATTCGTCTTTCTTCCTTCTCTGCTGCACATCTCTATTCTATTCTTTCTCTCGCTTTATAGAGATCTTGGCTTTCTAGTTTTTGTTTGGTCAGAAATTGCAGGGGAGAAATCGTTTAGAAACCAAGCATGTAATAAGCGGAAATCAATACACATGAAAAGAGTTGTACACGAGTTTGGTAAAGCATTCACCTGTCAGTTGTACGTACATCGACCCGTCAGGAAACTAGAAACTCACCCGCAAGCGCCCTTCTTAGGTCAGCATTTGGCTTTGGCCTTGCTTGTTCAGCTGGCGGATGCAGTATAGTACGAGAATGTATAAGCCAAGTTCGGTACACCAAGCCGTTACAAAAATATCTTTATTTCAAATAGGCTATCCATATCAGCCGGTCAATCAACAAAGATCTGAAGAATGACCAGTTTTTCCGGGAGAAAGGAAGGAAATTCCATTAGAACATATAACAAAGGCGTGAATGGGAAAATACGATACCACCAAGGCCTTCAAAAGATTCTGACGGAAGAAAATATATCTTTCCTTTCCTTTTGAATGATGGAAATAGAACGTCGAGACTTGCCTCTTGGCTACTTCAAAGAAGTGGAAAGAAGTGACCACGCAGAGGCTAGATCATTTCACTTGTGCTTCTATAGAAAATCAAACAATTCTATAGCCTCCCTTGGCAGGCACCTGCACCCTTCGCTATGTTCTTAAACAGATGAGACAGCACTCGCTCAGATGAGATGTCCTCTCTTCCCTTCGACATCTAGGCTTCATCCCCGAAAGATCAACTGGCGCAAGACAAAGCACACTCGTCAGCAATCAAGATAGGAACCCATCAGTAAGGAAGATCTCCATCCATGCCCTTATCTTCTTCAAGCCAAGCCTTCCCTAAGCCTTAAAGGGCTAAACTGACGAACCTACCTCTTTTCTTTCTACTGCAGCGCTGGAACTTGAGTACCAGGAAACTGAACTACTGGTTTTCTTCAGTGATGGCTCTCTTAGGTGACGCCTGCCCACTACCTGCAATAAAATTTAATGCTCTCCTCCTGCCCCAATACCGTTACTGGCTTTCTTCGGTTCCTTCTCTCTGCTTCAGGTGCAGGTTCAACTCCACTGAAATCTTAACACAGGTTTACCTAGAAGTCAAAGTCATGATCCCGTCCCTTCAACTATCAGTCCATTGACTAAGAAGTGGACCTGGAACAAAAACTTCACGGAAAGGAAAATCAACCTTCCCTTAAGCCGAAAACAGCTGAAGCAAGATCGACTGAGTACCAGTACTGCCTTGCCCAAAGCTACCAAAGAAAGTGGAACCCTTGAAAGAGACGTGGGGGCGAAAGCAAGAGAAAGAAGGTTTCGTTTACCACTGGAACTGTAGTCATGGAACTGGCACGACAGACAATGCTCGGCACTCTGTCAAGTGGCCCCTCTCATTCTCTATAAGCCCTATAGTTTGCCATGTATAAACTTCTTAGCTCAATGCCCTTTCACCGCCTTCTCACGCTAATGAAAGCCCTTACAGAACTGCGAGAGCCTTTCCTTCCCCTATACGGAAGGATACTCTATTTAGTCAAAGTCACTTTACAGAAGAGACCAAGTCGTTTACTTCATATTTGTGACTCTTGCCAACAATTGATTCTTTAACTGACGCCAGCTCGAGACCGCTTGCCATATCTAAACTAGCTACTGGCAAGAGAGGAATTGATTCAAGATCCTTGCGCCCCTGGCCCGAAAGTTACTCTCTATCAAAGCACCTGCAGTCGGCTAAGCGCAAAGAGTCTTGGAGAGTCTCGATACTGGCTAACGGAAAAAGAACGGCAAAGAAGTAGTTGTTCTACAACCCCCCAGAACTGTACGCAGCGCTTTTCAAAACAAGAAGTGGTTTTTTTTTCTAAGTCGCTCCATAAAAAACAGTTTTCTGTCTACGAGCGCCTGTCTAACTTCACTAACGTATAGTAACTCATTGCCTTAAACCATAACTGAAACACTCTCTTCTCCAGCCAAAGCCGCTATCCAGATTCAGAAGCGGAAGCAGAAAAGAGTTTACTGAAGAGGCTTTCATCTACAGCCTCCTAACTAGAAAGAAAGAGGATCAAAAAGCTTTAAACAGTAAAGTAAGGCCTTGAATAACAACGGCTAAAAGTGAAAAGCCTACCGCCCCTACCTGTTCTCTACCGGACCTAATCCAAGCACTAAATCGTCAAGTTAGTTGGTTTCAGAGCAGGTTCCACTTTCATAACAAATAAGGCGTAAAAGAAAGGTCTTTTCTTGAAAGGTATATTCAAAGAAACTTAGCTTACCAAGAGTTCCGGAACTAGAGATAAGAGATAGGATTTGTTCTCCATACGAGAAAGTACTTTTCGTCTATCTGATCTCATGACTTGAGTCTCAGGTCTCAGTTTTAGCGATATTTCTTTTTCTCTCAGGCTCAAGCTCTGTCTGGTCTTCCTTCCCCATTCCCACAGGCTTCCCGGAGTGCCGGCTCTGTACTCTGTTCGGACCATAAGACTTGCAACACTGACTTACCGAAAGACAGCTGCTTTCCGACTTTTTGGGGGTAGGGGCTTTCACTGGAACTGAAACTCTATCTTCTGTTCAACTCAGCCCTTAATTTAAAGGCTTTGAGGCTTTCCACTCGTGCTACCAGAAGGAACTAGAAGTAACCTTTTATCTAAGCTAAGCTCGCCAGCCATAACCAAGCCAATGCGCCATCCCTATCCCTTTTACCGATGGAGCTTCCTTTGATTTGAATGAATGAGTAACGAAGGCGCATGCAGAGAAAAAGCCCCTATTTGGGCATGAGCCTAGTACATTGACCTCTCTCGCAGACCTGAAACTCAAGTTTTTGGCTATTGAAAAATCAAATAATGAGAGAGATGAACAAAGCCATATAGATTCTCAATAAGGAGGAACTCGACCTCAGCCAGCCAGCCAGGAATGATGACCAATTGCTGAGGTCGATTTCCTCTTCCTTCCAGATGAAGGAGAGATAACTACTATTGAAAGAACATGAATCGCTCCTCATGAATAGAATCTTCTACTAAAACAGAATCCACAGCAATCGATGAACTGAGCCTAAGCCCACTTGCTGCTGCTGATGAAAGTCCTCCCACTGAAAGAAGTGGAATAAGCAAGCAAAAGAACCCAACCAAGCGATTCTCCTTGACCCGACAAAGAAAGAAAGGAACAGACAGGCTTCGCACCGGGCACAGCAAGCAAGAAGGCATGAGCTTTTTAGACCGAGGCTGGGGAGATATTTACACAGAAGTATTTACAGAAATCGGAATGAATAAGCCCATTCCTAAACGGAATAGACAGAGACGACAGAAGTCAGAAACTGTCACATTATGACAACCAAAAACACAGTATAGATGACATTGGATTCATTCATTCCTATATCTTTGAATCGGTCTCAAGTCTGAGGTCATAGCATCCTTGCTTGAAATAGTTCCTCTCCTCAGGCCCTGGCCTAGTAGCTCAGGTCAGGCATGCCCTTTCTTCTATTCTTTCTCGTCCACGAAGCCGGGTCCTTGAAATACTTCTTTCCTCCCCCAGTGACGCTCCCAAACCGATCGCTATCGTTTTCTTGCTTTCTTGTTGTCTTGAATTTTTATAGAACGGCTTTATATCAGGTATAGTTGGTAGGATGAAGTGGGATGAAGCCTTAGTGGATATAAGCAAGTGTGCCGGGGATGCGGCTCGGGCGTAGTGGGTCTGGACGCCTAGCATGAAACAGCCTTCTCTGGTAGCAGCACTATACCTTAGTATAGTATCTTTATAGATTCAGTCTATATAAAACGTAATTAGCAGAGTAAGTCTGTCGGCGTTCCCCTCGCGTAAAGGGCGACTTTGGCATCGGCTCTCTCTCGTTAAGTAATTACCGAGGCGAAAGCAGCTCTCTCGGAAGTCAGTTTCCCGCCATCTTAGTGGGACTAGTCTAATAAACTTTCACTTGAACTGCCAAGACTCAGATTTTTTTGTTGTGGTAACGCTCTTCAGAATTACGTTTAACGTCCCTTTATGGCTTTCCCGATCGGCGCCTCAGGTCGGTAGCCGGGCTCCAGGACATTACTACCACGGCTACTATCGGCCCAGGCCAAAAGAGGAAAGAACGGACTAAGCGAGGAGTTCATTGGCCATACATAGTGAAGGGGATGGGGTCAACCTCTTTCATGACCCATGGCCCAGTGTGTCACTTAGTTAGCATTTCTAGAACAAATTTAGTAGGGTTGGTTTTCGATAGAAAAACAGGGAGTTGGCTGTAGTTGAGACACGTTTTCGGATGGACGATATGGATTTTTTCAGAGGGTTAACCGCTTTTTAACCGTGAGAGGAGGTCATTCAGAACCGCTGGCTCCAGAACCGGCGGAAGTTCCCCACGCCGATCCCCAGCAAGAACAACGTGAGGCACTTGAAGTGCCATTCACACTTTGATTCTTGAGCAAGTTCAGGAACATTGTGAGAAGGGAAAGGGCGGCTGTCCATTCACTTTCGGAAATGGCAGAAAGAGACTCCAGTGCCGCAGAAAACATTATGTCTCGCGATCTGGAAATATCTGCGGAGATGGATACTGAAACCCTCCGCGGATGGGTGGAGAGAAAAGGAGAACCCTAATGAATCCCTAAAATCCCTCATTAGGGAACACCTGTAAGATTAGTCTGCCGCTTTCTTTCATAACAGAGCCAGGAATAACGGCTGGCATAGAAGTCTCTCGCACGCAAGGAGATGCTGCTGCTGGATGTCACGGTTCTGGGGCGCCATGATCCTTCTCTCTGGAACAATCGAGGCACTGCCTTCCTTCCAGCTTTCAGAGGTGGGGCTGCATCAATCATCGTTCAGTGAGCTATTTATTGCCGCCAATAGCGCTTCGCTTGCATGCAGGCGGCACGCCAGGTAGAGCTATCGCTAAGGGCAGAAGGAGATGCATTTCTGTACTGGTAGTACTGGACAAGCTCTCAGGAATAATCTCTTTCTTATTTCTGCCTTTCTTTCCCATGACGACTAGGAACAGGCAAATAAAAATTTCACTTCAATTTCGGACCTCAACATCCTGCTGCTCATGGTGTTTCACGATCAGTATTGGAAATGAACGGAGAAGTGGTGGAACGTGCGGAACCACATATTGGATTACTCAGTGCGGCACGAAGCCGCTGACGCCGAGTCGGCTCCTATGCCGCTAGCTATGCCCTGCTTGGTCCCCCGGCGCGGTGGAGATTCCGTGGCGCGTCATGAGGCACCGGGCTAAGGGGCGGTTGAGCAACTCAAGCGAACCGCCCTACCTTACTACAACATAGGGACAGAAGGAGAAGGTTGTGAAGGTGGCCTCGTTATCCACACTTCCGGTCGGATGAATGGAGGACCGACCGACCTGGGTTTTCATGAGCGTTGGCGGGTCCTGGAGTGCCTGTCAGGGCGCTGGCGCATACCCAGGGTGATCATCACCACCTGCACCTCACATCTCGGCGCAGTGGAACGTGTAACCCGCCTGCTGTCTCATTCAACTACATTTGTTCCTGTAATCTATAGCCTAACAGAACGCAGCGGCGAGGACAACCCGCCCATACAGCCAGCGGGAGGATGGCACTACTGGCCAAAGACCGTCTGGCGAAAACGCCGCGGGCGCGAAGCGTAGTAGGCCTGCGCCCGGGAGCATAGCATAGGGAGAAAGGAGCCCGGACGGTGGAAGAGCCAGGGAGGCCAGGTCATTTGACGGAAATAGAGAAGCTTTTCCCCTATTATAGAAGGCCCTATGAAGTAAAGGGAAGTGCATGAATTCTTGGAAAAGAGGAGCGAACCTATATAAAAAATGTAATAAAGTCAATTCAATGAATAGATAGAGTCAACGGTACGACAAAAAGCGCTGCCTAAACGCGAATTCGCTTCCGAGGTCGAGCAGTCTCAATTTCACTACAGGATTTGCGAATGAATGCTGGGCTGGGCCACCTCGAATGGCGTGAGCCGCATGCGGGAGACCCGCACGTACGGTTTTAGGGGATCTGGTCGAAAGACCGGCCGGCGCCCACCCGACTAGAGGACTGAAATTAATAAGTACAAAACTTATCTTCAAGCTTTACCTTATTTTGATCGTTTGAGGGCGATCGCGGAGTCACTGAATGAAGTCCTCCGTTTCTTTCGGAGAGTGCTGACCCGCAGCGAGGCAGAGATGACTAAGTGACATATGGAATATGGCGACGACAACAGCATGTCGTAGAAGGAGATAACAGGTGGAGCCAGCGACCCACTAAGACTAACGTATCTACAACTACATCCCCAGTGGCAGTCAAACGGGGACGTGATGCAAGATGCCAGCGGAATGATCGGCCGGACAGAGGCTAGGGCTGCTTCCTTTCCACCGCGTCCTTCCTTGTGTGTCGGAGATATAAAGCGAGTGCACCGAAAAAACGGGAACTGGGTCGATCTATTCTATGGCGAAGCATCCGAAGCATAACTGCACACTCACACGATCTTTGTCGAGAGATAGGAGCATTCAGTGGAACCAGTGAACTACACTTGCTTCTGGATAGATGTGTGGGACAGAGAGGCTCGTGGTACCTGCTGCCCACCCTTCCTCCTCCGCTTTGAGAACCGTGTGAACGGGGGTGGGCAGAAGGAAGGAGGTCCTCATGCAGAGTCGCACACTTACTTGAGCAGTGCGGGAGACTGGGAATGGGTCAAAGTAAGCTCCCTGGGGCCGAAAAATAACAGACGAAGCTTTACAACGCCCAAAGCCAACCCTTTGATTGGTATTGATTTTTTCTTAGTGATTGATTGGAAAGGAGGCGCTTGGGTATGTTATAGAAAGGGAAGGCAGAGGTAGTACTTCAAATGGCGAGAGAGGCGGCTCGGCAGGAAGGAATGGGAAATCGTCAAGGATGACTTCTTTGTTTTATTGGCGAAACAGAAGGGCTAAATAGCGCCAGTGATTCTCTGAGCCAGTCTGGATTTCCAACGCCTCAGGAAAAACTTGTCGAGATAGATGACAGCGCCTTTTCCTCTCCTCCTTGCCGGGAGGAAATCTTCTCTTATGGCCTTCACCTCCGCCTTGGCCGGAAATAGAACCCAGCCCCTTCTACAGTCCATTCATTTCTGCAAGCAGGGGTCCAGGCGAAGCCTCCCCTCTATTGTCTAACAAAAAAAGAAGCGATAAGCAAAGTACCAAAGTGGTTGCAGGAACGATACGCTTTGGTTACCGGCGAACACGCTTCCAAAGTCGACCCTCTCGAGTTTCCGGCTGTTTCCTAGATTGAAGTAGCCTTTCGTCGCCTAGCAAACAGAAAAGTCACTATCAAACAGCTCGCCCTACTGAAGTACCAAAGGTGCGCTCCGCCTTGTGACTAAGAAAGAAATGGGTTTGCGCTTAAATTGAAGTGATGAGGTCGCAAAGAGGGAAGTAGGGCTCCTATTGAAACTACTTTCCCTCCTCAAAAAAGGCGACCAGCTTTCAATACTAGTTGTTACGTTACGCTGCCATTTTCCAATATCATTGAATAGCATGGCCTGGAGCTAAGGTAACTCAAGTGGGAGAAGCCGTGTTATGGGTGACCTTATTGCACAGTTCAGAGAGCACTTTGTGTATGTGATGCAAGTGAACGTGTACGAAAAAGCTGTCGTAAAGTTTCGTTGTTCGTTCCGTCTTTGACCCTATCTATGTTTCTATGATGGCCCAAGAACACGCTCATTCTTCAGCCGTAGAGACTTTTGAATTGCGCGAGTACCATTACGAGCTCAATATATACAGTGTTATTCCGTGAAATAACTCAATTTCAAATCATTCACTTGCTTTAACTACTCATGCTATGGATGTGGGAGCATCAACTCCGTTCCTGTGGGCTTTTGAGGGCAGGAGAAATTGTTGGAATTCTATGAAAGAGTCTCAGGAGCCAGGATGCATGCCAATTTCATACGACCAGGTGGAGTGGCACAAGATCTGCCTCTTGGCTTATGTCGAGATATTGATTCCTCCACACAACAATTTGCTTCTCGTATCGACGAATTAGAAGAGATGTCAACCGGCAACCGTATCTGGAAACAACGATTAGTGGATATTGGTACTGTCACTGCACAGCAAGCAAAGTTGGGGATTCAGTGGTGTAATGTTAAGAGGTCGTGCGACATGAAGACATTGATAGCAATATGGGGAAGTTCCCATCAGGCAACAACGGTTCCGCCTGACCCTACTTAAGCATGCATATTATGTCAGTGAGAGACTTGGTGTGAAGCCTTGGAGCTTACGTTAGAAGAGCAAAGGCCCGGGGCTAGGGTGAGCTGAGGGGACAGCGTAAGTGAGCAGATGTGTGTAAGCCCAGTCAAACATGACTGTTCTAGGCAGGGCAGGCCACCCACCTTCAGATGGTGTTGGTCCCACGGACCGTGAACAGATTTCGCCTCTGGCCTCTGGGCACGTCAGAACCGCATGAGTTCACCGGGGTGGAGCACGGTCCGCCAAAATCAGCATAGGTTAGGTGCTATTGATGGAACATGGTAAGCCTATCTTTCTCCATATGGAAGTGCTGCGGGCATATAGAGATGTGGGTAGAGGAAGCCTCAAAAAGCGAAGGCCGAGCTGTAGGTCACGTGACCTGCACCGAGTTGGTGGCTGACTGGGCTTTTCCTTGATCAAAGCAGATCAGCTCGCCTTCTTTTTATCAAAAGTCGGTCAGAATCAGGCGGGCCCCTGCCCCGGAACGTCGAATGAAATAGGTGGCCGGGTTCTCTTTCTATAACCCTTTTGATATGATAGGCCCGGCCGCCTTCCCTATCCCTTATGATTGGGGCGGGATCCGATCCGCCCAGAACGACCAGTCTTGTGGTGGTACGGAAGGCACGGACTCCGCGAACGTCCCGCGCCCCCTTTACTAATAAGGAAAGAAAGCCTCAACCAGAACCACATTCCTTTTACGTGCGGATGTAGCTAAGTGTCTGACTCTATTGGTCATAGTTCCCTGCTGTTGCGGCTGGTGCTCGTTTGCGCGCGCGTGAACCAACCCAACAAACAAGGAAGGATGCCTCTCCGGGCATCTGAGAATGATTCGAGCCGTATGAAGGAAACTCTCACGTACAGTTTTTTTTTTTTTTTTTGGGGGGAAGGGCCCGACAGGTCCCCCCACTGAACAGCCCGGGCCTAAGAGAAGTGAAGTGGTGGGCCTACCCATCCCAACCAGGGGTATGCTGGGATTCGCGAAGAGCAGCACCTTACGATATTCATGACCAATCGGATCCTGACGTACCAGTAGGTACCAGAGGAGATCGCTATGATCGTTACTGTATCCGTATCGAAGAGATGCGACAAAGTGTTCGGATCATTGTGCAATGTCTTAATCAAATGCCTAGTGGCATGATCAAAGCCGATGATCGTAAGCTATGTCCTCCATCACGATGTCGAATGAAACTATCCATGGAATCGTGCGCCGTGTGAAACGTAGACCATCGCCGTTCTTAACCGAGACTCAGGTTAAGCTCCGTCTCAGAACCTTGTGGGGTTAGGAGTAAAGCATCCCGAGGTTGGCGCATCTCGTTGGGCGTGGAGAAGCATTAGGAACCCCAATTTCTTTCTTCGGAGCCGTTTCTTTTCCCGTCCCCTACCCCGGCATAGCGCTTCGCTTCCGGTTCTTCGGAAGAATCAACTGACTTCTCCCTTCTTCATTGATCTGGGAAAAGGAACCGTCTACCAGTTGGGAAGCTAGACATCAAGTAAGTGGCTTGATGAGGATAACTAAGCTGACACGCCGGGTTGGCTGCTGGCACAACAGGGTGGTGCCTTACCGCACCGCAGGCAGACGCGCAGTAGCGTTCGTGGTGGTGCTTCAGGATTCCAATGTACTGCGTCCAAGATCAGAACGAGCTTGCCGGCGGACCACTGCCGTCCCATTCTTGGTGAGCTGGAGCGCAGCCATCTTATCCACTGAACTAGCTAGAAGCTATCGCTTCGGGTCGAAGCACTAAAGGAAAATAACCAGGAAACGCGGCAGCATAGGAACCACAGGACCCCCTACTAGTAAAGGGAAAACGGAAGTGCGCTCCTGCGCACCAGCTGAAAAAGCCCTTTCCCCTTTTCATAATAATAAGGTAAGCTTCATAGCTCCAACCTATACAAGGGGTTTTGATGCCCTTTTTATAGGTTGGGTTGCTGAATACAGGATCCTCGTAGTAGGCTGGACCAACATCTAGCCGAGAGAGGGCAGCCTTTAGAAGCAACAGGTTGGGAAACCAGAGAACGCTTCGCGTTTTCTTATCTTCTTCCCGCCCTAGGGTAGAAGTAGCACAAAGAGGATTAGCATTATTGACCCAATGATAAACCACTAACACCTTCCTCGTTGGGGCTCCGCGCACTGGGAAAACGCTGACGCGACGGGAAACCGGCCACTAGTTATAAAGCTCAATAAGGTATCAGAGGGCTATCACAGTCAGGTGCGAAGCAATTACCCCCTATTTGTAAAGTACCCCTCTTCCTATTTTATTTAGGGGTTGAGGCGAGAAATGGCTTGATGAACCGTTCCGTTCGCCACGCACCGGACCCATTCACTTGCTTATTGTAGAGGCTTTAAGTACACAGTGCCCCACAACTATCAATAGTATAGTGGGGTTGAAACACGAGAGTGCCGCCCTTTCTTTCAAGTGGGCCACCTTTTCCGGGCGCAGTCCGGGATAAGCAGTGACCGTGTATATATATATATAAATATATCTTCGATGCCGTCATTTCGAAATGTCGCTTCAACCGCTGTTTCACCTCCCAAAAGAAAAGTTGGCTTGACGAGCGCAGATGTGAGAAGCAGGAGCAATAAAACCAAAATATCTTTCTTGTCCTTCTAGTTAAGGGGCAAAGAGAAGCGCTTTCGCTACTGAGAAAGCGAACAGTCAGCGCGAAGAGTTCAAGACTTAGCCGAGCGTTAGCGAAGCTAGATTCTCATAGCGAGGCGCTTCGAGTTAGTGAAGCGCTGTAGTAGCCGCAGAAGCCCTATGTGCTATAATGCTGAGCCAAGGACGCTCCGCCTTATCTATAGAAGCAGTCAACTGAGTTCTGAACAGAATTAGCTCCTTGGTAATGGCTTAATCTATAGATAGATAGCCTATGATGGGAAACTATCACGTTAGGTTTGGAGAGATGAGACCGGTTATATAATAGGGGAGCAGATGCAAGCTTTTTTCTTTCAATAGCCAGTCAAATGACTACAGGATCATCAGTCTACTCTACCTCAATTCACCATTTCGAACTTTATACAGAAGGTTTTCCATACCAGCTTCTTCTACCTATACCGCAGTTGGAAGCACCTAAAGGAGAATTTGGTGTCTTTCTAGTCAGTAATGGAAGCAATCGTCCCTACCGTCGTAAAATAAGAGCACCCAGCTCTGCCCATTTACAAGGACTCGATTCTATGTCCAAACATCACATGCCAGCAGATGTGGTCACCATCATAGAGTACTCAAGATATTGTGTTTGGAGAGGTGGATAGATAGGACTACTAGTTGCTCGATCAGGACCTAGCTTTGTGCAGGCCCAAAAGTCCCAATCTTCAACGAGAAAGAAGCAGGACGTGGAAAAAGAAGAAAAGCCTATGATACACAGGTGGCAACTCGAGATCACTCTTCTTTTACCTGACTAAAGGCTTTGTTATTCAGCAGGGACAGGGTCTGGCCCAAGCAGTGGTGCTTTAGCCAGCCTTACTCATCTATGAGACAGATGAAAGTGGGAGAATGCGGTGTCATGACTTTTTTCTTGAAGGGCATCCTCTGTTGACGAATCTATTTTAAGCCTACGATTCCCCTGAGAATGGATCTCTCAGTTGGATCAAGAAGGCCGAAAGCCAGGCAGTCAAGCTCACGTTGTCGACCTCTTGTCTGTCAGTGAGTGATTCCTCGTATGTGTAAAGGCGGGTAGACCGTCTCATCTCTTTCCCCAAAGTGGTGGATCGAACTTCGATCATGTCACGAGAGTGGATTCAGTTGGTTCCATCAGTCATTCTGCGAACCTGACAGCTATCACTTACTGGTCAATGAAAGTGGGGTCAGTTTCACTCTTCTTCAGAGCTTGAAAGTCAAGAGTCTCATGCACTTGCTTATGGAACTCTTGCTTCAAAGAATTATCCTCAAGAATTACAACATTTGCTTCTTGCTCTCTAGGCTTGAAGGTGGTATGAAAGAAATAGATCTTAGTGCCTTATACGACCTAGAGGAGGATTGCTTCTCTCTCCCGTAGGCGCAAAGGGTTCTTTCTTATTGATTCATGCGCATCTACTTCTTCTTCTTCTTCTTTGACTTAGGCTGCTCCCGTGCCTTTCACAGACAGGGGAGAGGATGAGGGAGTTAGCTTGCTTAAAAGGTAAAAGGGCTCTCAAGGCTCTAAAGCAGGCTAGCTCCTATACTTTTCCAGTGGTGGACCAGGCAGGCAGCCCTCCTTGGGGGCTCTTTTTTACCATATTGTATTATCTTTCCTCAAGTAAATGTACTCAAGAAAAAAGGTACTAAAGGAATAAAGAAAACGTTCTAAAGCCTATATGTGCTATAGGAAAAGAGGAGTTTGACTAGTGCAATGTGTCGTGCCCCTAACCTAAGGTGCTCTATTGAGATGCCAAAAAGCCCTTTTCAAAGAGGTGCTTGAGCAGAGAATAGGGAACTAAACAGCGGACGATCTACCGGAGAATCGTCGGTATAGCTATAGGGTTGAGAACTGGTTACTAGCTCTACCCTTCCCTAGACTCTCCCTGTTTACTCGCATGGAAGCGGTACCCGCTCCTTCTGTTTAGGATTCTGACCTTACTAAACGCTCCCTTTCACAAATCATTCCTTTTATTTATGGTTTGGTAAACCTAGAAAGATTGTTCCAGGAGAGGTGAATCTCTTGAGTCTCGTTTGTGAAGCTTGGACTTCATTGTAAGATTTTTATAGATGGGAAATAAATAGTGTGTATAGTCAGAGACAGCAGATATGACTCAGAACTGGTACCCTGCTACTTATGAATATTCAACTAAATCTGCACATCAACATCTAGCTTTCAGTAGATTCTGTATGATATGAGAACGTCTGTGAGTAGCCAACATCTGTATCAGTAGCTGAGTCAATCAGAAGAAGGGCTTCTGAATTAGCTGAGAAACCGCCCAGCAATTCCTCTACATCAAGAGCAGGCTCTGCCGTAAAGAATTTGATGTCAACACTTAACTTAGATAGAGATCTTGCTGTAAACACAAGAAGTACACGAAAAATTTTGAGTTGGGGTGCAAAAGAAGTTAACTTAGGTTGACGGTGGGACCCCTCTTTTAGGAAAGAATGGGGTGGGAGACAGATAAAAGATGAGTAGGGTTTGCCATAGCATTATTCGTCTTCAGAAGCTGTCTTATTCTAGCCATGGCATTAATCGAGGCTTTCCGTCCGCACAGTAAAGCGTGTGCATTTAGAAATAAAGGTTTGCTTCTGTAGGCCCTGTTCGGCTATGTATGTCCAAGCACACAAGCAAGGAAGTCAGGTGGTGGTCACAGTGAGTTTCCTCCGAAGAACCGAAAGCAAAGCGCTATGCCAGGATAAAAAGCAAAGTATAGCGCGCAGAGCAGAGCATAAAGTCTTGGCTTGATTAGGACAGGCGTAGCGGGTTTTAAAAATCCTTTGTGGCACTGCCCTTTATTTCAGTTATATCCCATACATCGACCCAGTAAGCTTTCACTTCAACACGAAGATAGAAAGTCGTTTATCAATTCCCAGCGTGACGCACTAGATACAGCTGCAAAGACATGAATCAAATCTTTTGTCTCCCTTCTTTCAAAGGGAAGAAGGTTGCCCATATTCTATATCTTGATTCGGAAAGATCACTTTCAGAACGGATGTGCGAGAAGTTTAATTACAGAAGCTATGCTGATATCTATCTAAGAGTCAGGGCTGACCTTACCGCATTTCAATCCACAAGCAAAGCATTGAATGAACACAAAAAGAGTGGGAATATGCTCCTAGACTATAATAGAGAGTTTTCCTCACCTCTGAAGCTTTCAACTCATCATATGGCTATGCTTATGCGAGAACTTGTGTACATACAATCATGAAAGAGCATTTCGAGATGGAAGCAAATACTTACAATGAAATCACAGACTCAATAACCAGGGAAGCTCTCAAGGCAGGTAGCCCAACTTTTTTTTTCACTTTACCTTTCCACAGCCCAGAGAGAGCTCAGCTAGGCGTATCATCTAAAGTAGGACTTTCATGCTAATTTGAATATTCCGTTGACAAGGCCCCTGTCTAAGCAGGAAAATAAAGTTTCCCATCTTTAAGGGGGTACCGCGATACGCTTAAAACTCACTTAGAAATGACCCAGCGCTCGCCTACAGCCAAAGCAAAAGGGCAGAGATTCAAGCGCAGATACACTCACAAAGCAACAGACCTAACCAGAAGCACAAAGACTTTCTACTCCTCCTGAATCAGCAAATCCTGCTCACAAATGATTGTATAGGACTGGCTATGCCACACCTTTCATCTCTGTGTAATCAATGTTATTCCCCATTCTACCAAAATAAAAGAAAGACAGAGAGAAAAGAGTTCAGATACAATACTATGCTATCTTAAGGTCGATCAAACTTCCAATCCTTCAAAGTTAGAGATTCGGAGATCTTTGGAGGCTGTAAATCCATCCCGAGAAGCTATCCAAGGATGGGAGAGGGTCACTGGGTTCATACATCTTGGCTCCTTCTGTCTGAATGGCTGTTTAGGGTCAGGACCTGCCGGGGACTCCGTACAAGGTAGATCAGGCGCGAGTGATGATGACTGAGCCCTACCTAATCCATCTCCACGTCTGACAGAATCCGGGGTCAAGCTAGCAACTAGGTCCATTGGATCAATCGTGAGAGATTAAGGTCTTGCTACGCTATGGTCAGTGGGTCAGGATCATGTTGGGAAGTCACTCTCTCGCAGGATTAGGATGAATCGCAGGAGATGTTTGAGTTCTACTGCCTCGTCGCGCTTACCGGAGTCTGAAACTTGTGCGATGCCCCACGTGTCGACTAAGGCCACTTTGTCTCGTCCGTTTACCGTGACCCCTATGGAGTGGAGTAAAGCATGCGCCTCCCCTGCTCGACTCACTCATTGTCCCCTTAATCGTATTCAGCAGCTGCCCCGCCCTACTATCAAGCGCCTCCTCCTCCGACTGCACTGCATGTTGGGGGTATCTTGGAGGTGCGGCTGAACAGAATCTCTAAAGCCTCCCGTTCCGCCGACTGACTATTGGGGGCTCGGCTCAGTCGTCTTGCCCCTTTGATAGGCCTGACAGACCTCTTCTTCGACATTCCTACATCTCTCAGGCCCTCTGGCTTGCCTCGGTCCCTTACCCCCGTGCGACTCCTCGCGCCAAGGTATGAAATCCACTAGCCGATCTGATACTACCAGAGCAGCACTCCCTCATTCATACAAGTTCTGCACATTATGCCTCCGCAGTTACGCTTGCTCCACGGTTGTAAGCCCTTCAGAAAGGAAAGAACCTGTCTTCATCCGACATGTCCATTATGTCGAGCATTAGGCTGAAAAGTCCTTTTTGTAGTGCCGGACTGCTCTGGTCTGTCTCCACATTCATCAAGGAATGATGTGCCATCACGACACATTACCAGGTAAGAACTGGGCCTTCAACTCAGCCTTCAGCTGCTCCCAGGTTCCGATCGAGCACTTCCCTATGCCGACCTCCTCCGATATCTCCCAACGTGTGGCACTCCGGCGCCTTCCAGAGTCAGCCTCTCCTGCAACTCCCCCGTGCACTGTGGCCAATGAGGATCGCCACCCCAAAGACCATCAAATGCATAGCGACGGTCTTGAGGTGAGGTGTTGGCCGACAAAGAGAGGATCAGACAGGCAGAAAGTTGACGTATCGCCTTACAAAAACAAAAAAAAAGAGGAAGACTAGTTCAATAGCCAGTTCATTCAGTCTATAAGAAAAGCAGAAGGCATAGGCCTGCACGAAGCCAAGCCCCAGCCACTGACTGATGGACTGACTTGGGCTACCTTTAACCCGGAGATCCCTCTCCTCTGACCTACAGCTGGCTTGCTTTCTTGCCTTGTTATGAGTGCTCGCTCCTTCACCGACCCACCTCCCTTTATTCTCCTTCCTTGCTTCTATTACCGTTCTTTCTTTCTCTTCCCTTCTTCTTTTGCCTAGACCGACTGCCATGCTCATCTCAGAACTCAGAAAACCGCATCAGGCAACTCTGATCTCTTTCTTCCGTATGATAAAAAGAAGGGCTTTCCCTAACAGAAGAATGTGCTGGGAGGTACACATCCAAAGACAGTCTTTGATTGGACAGGAACAGCTAAAAGAAGGCAGAAAACACTCAGGGGAGACTAAACCCTTAAAATAGGAATAGTAGATGCCCAGGAGACACACACGGTACTTACCGGTGCTATCGGGCCTCGGAGAAAGAACTAGTATCCGAGAAGAGATGAGGAAATGCCGGTATAAGCGACGATGGCAGAATACAGGATAGAAAAGATAGGCTTGAATAGACTTTTCTTCTACTTCCAGGTAGATTACTGGGCGGATGAAAGGTACTCAAAATCCAGAGGCTATCCTCTCAATCGCCGAGGGCTCGCTACAGATCCCTTCCGTCAGGTCAAGCAACTCAAACAAGAACAACTCATATGAATCCGCTCTCGTCTCCTGTCTCTCTTCTAACTCAATAACTCAGAAACAGGAAGGCATCTCCTTTGCTCAAACTCAATTCAAGATCCACACAGAGGGTCTGGTTTGAATTAGCATAAAGTGATGTCCGAAATCCCTAGTGTCGACTCTTTCCTGGAGTAGCTTTGTGCCTAGAAACCTCTTCTCTGACTAGAGTCCTGCCCATGGGGTCGAACTGGATGACTGGAGGAAGTTAAGATGAAATATCCCTTTCCATATGAGTTGGCGGGTCACCTTCGAAGATATGCGCACTACGGACGAGACGGCTTGACGGCTGTAAGTCGGATGGCGGGCCCTTGCCACCAAGCTTCAAGAGAGGAGCTCATAAAGGCTGGGACGGAGATACTGCTGCGATCGCTCTTTTGGATACAGTCTTGCCGAGGAGGGTAGGCCGGACGGAAGAGCATGCCTGGGGAAGACAGTGGCGGAATACGGAATAGACAAAGATAGGTTTTTAAAGAACATATTTGGTCTGGCTTATGGAGATTAGGCTGGGAAGGCAGAGAAAGAGAATCTTAAACACTCGTTCCTATCGCCCGATAAGTAACTTCGTGAACCTAAGCGGAAACTTTAAGCTCGCACTGCTTCCAAGCTTTAGGAAAAAGGTTTTTTAATTACGATGTTGACTGCCAGAGAATGGACTAAGCAGTTGACTAAGCTTCAGTTCTTATTATTAACTTCCTCAGTGGCGATTACTGTCTGAGCTGTACTCTTGCGCTCCTTCCTCTCCCCGAGAAGTAAGTTCAGGTATAGCCCTTCTTAACTAGCAGTAGTGGAATCAAAGAGAGACTTGATTGATCTTGTATTAGGTGCATAACAAAGAGATTCTCCATGGGTGCAAACTTTCAAGTTAGATTCAAGCAATAAGAAAGACAAGGTGCAAGCGAGACTTAGAAGTACATTTAGCCGGGAAATGGCACTGATGGTAGGGCTTCCTCATCTCCTCTCCCAGGTGAAGATGTTAGGGAGGTAAGAGAAGAGAGTCAGCTAATAAGCAAAGTAAAATAAATAAAGGAAAATACAATCCAAGTAGAAGAGACAAGAAAGAAAGAGAGGAGCAGGAACTCCTCTCGGCTTACCACACCCAGTAGTTCGCAACTTCTGCGTGATTTGTTGCCAACGAGGATCCCCATTCCGAAAGGTTACTGGGCCGGCCGTTGGGTCCAAAGTTGTTATATGTATGCCAGCCACAGCTAGCTATGGTGCCGATAGATTCACTACTTCAGCGCCGTTATCGGACCGGACATTTCAGGCTGAGCATCTCTTTCTCGTATATATAACGAGAGGATGTGTACCTCCAGCAACAACAAGATGGAACCATAACGCTTCTATGCAGGAGCAGCATTTCAGGTAACCATCTCAACTCCCGTTTCTGGCATGCTATAGTTATTTCAGTCTCTCGACGGCGGGAATGGGAGATTACCAGTAAGCCAGATGCTTCATATTCTTAAGGCATTTCGTTGCGCTTAAATCCCAGCCACCCAATGGTGAAGCGGTGAAGCATTGAAAGACGGCGTCAGCTATAGACTAGGCGCAAGGGCGGGGCGGCGGACTTCACATTGGCAAATCCTCTCCTCAGAGCCGGCCCGGTGTGAATGGGTGTGATATATACCTCTTTGTTTAGCACTGTGTACCCAGCTTCATATCGCTCCCGGTTCATTGGTGGAATCCATTGAATGCGTTAGTCAAGCACAGATTACAAAAGTGTTTGTTGCTTTCTTCACGCATGCTTGAGCGCGGAATGATACTCTTTTCTTTTGCCCTTGGACAGCTAGCGAACTTACAAACAAATAATAAACTTAAACTATCAATTATATTACATCCATCTCCACATAGAAGTGTTGGAAAAGAAAGCCATCTGAGAGGCAGAGGTTTACTATCAATTTTATCTCTCTATGAGTTTTTCTAGAGCTGAATTGCGCGTGCACTTCTGCCAGGCGGAATCACGTGTGTGCTTGGTGTATAATCTCTGCAGTATCTTCCATCAGAACCCCAAATCAGCGGCAGAATATGTCCTTTGACTTAAAAAATAAATGGACGAATACTCAAAAATGGGTGAGACCCGGCCAAGCTGGTTGTGTACTTGTCAGTTCGTTCAATTCACTGATGAGTGTGTGATTTTGGGAATTTCGTTTGCTCTGCAAAGTGGCGAGAGCCAGCCAGTTTTTCACTAAATAGGCATGATAGTTTTCAACTGCAGAAAAGTAGTGCGGAGAACTAGTCAGGTGTGCCTGCCATCAATTCGTGACGCATGGCGAATTCTCTCTGCCTCTCCGCTCGGCAACGCAATTCCCATGCTCACCAGTTATAGCACCAAATCCACCCTCTCTTCAAACTCCTCCTCGCACTAGATATCCTTCCCAAATCCTGGCGTGACATGGATGATCGCCGAATCCTCACCACGATCGATTAGATTAAACAGTTCCATAAATTGTTTTTTTCATACAGGCAGCGTGTGTGGTTATAGTACTCAGATTGTACCAGCCATACAATTCGTGCTGCATGCGCGAGATTATCTACCACTCTATAAATGAGAGGCTCGATAAATGTCTTCACTTCATCAAATGAAAATCAAAAGAAAGTTGAGTAATAGCACGTATGGCTACTATTACAGATACAGCAAAGGCTCGCTCAAGTTATAAACGCAGAAATGCCAGAACGTAGAAAACAGGCTGCATAACATGAGGAATATGTAACAAACCTTTCTGGAGACACCTGCTCCCAGCGAGCCCAGCCGTCGTGGAGGATACCACATCCGTGCGACGGACCAGAGAACAAAGGGACCTCGAAGTGGAGTGAGAATGCTGTAGGCAGAGCAGGAGTACCTCATTATCCGGGCTGTCATTTTCTCAGTGACCAGGGAGACTAGAATAGAAGAGTCCGTCACTCTTTTTAATTTAGAAGAAGTTTAAATTAAATTAAAATAAGTGTCTGGAGACATAAGTGAGTGTGATAATGTTATTTGCTACTATTTTTTAGTGTAGATCTGCTCAGTGCTTACTGGAATGAGCTTCTCCTATCTATACTAACTATCTTTTTCAGTTTTATTTATTATGTTTGCATGTGTGAGACCCTAGTTGAAAATGTTGACTATCTCTTCTTTCTTTGTTTTGAGACCTCGCCCGCTATTATAGGAGAGTTACTGTAAACACACAACTTCCACCCTCTTGGCATAGTTTTGAAAACATATATGTAGAAATTAACAATAAAAAAACAAGATTTCAAGAAAATCATTCAAATCAAATTTTTCTGCTACTAAGAGCTGAGGAAGAATAAACTAGAACCAAGCTGATTTGAGTTCATTCCAGCACCTAGAACATTTATTTACATAGGAGTACATCAGTAGGAACGCACACATAGACCATGCCCACAGCTAAACACAACATTACCATAGTTCAACAGACAACACTAACATGTAAGTTAAAAAGCAAAACAACGGACTCTTAATTATTTTCGCCTTATTCCCCGCACATGGATGCTGGAGGCCGCCCCGACAATCAGAAATTCCCGTTCTAGGATGAGGCCTCTCCAGATTTTGAGGAAGCAGTTTTATTCCATATAGCCAGCACTGCACGATCTCGTGTGAGACTGGGATCGATCACCGGCATATGTTTTCCCAGAAGCCAGAGTTTGCTGCTCTTCGCGCTTAGCATTTCCACATTTCAATTGCTTGATTAATTTGAAGAAAGTCTTTTGTGCGGTCAGCTGGATCATATCTCCTTTGCTTTGCAAAATAGAAAGCTTAGCTTCTATTTATAGACGTTGGAAGCCCTTTTCTCTTTCTTATTTATAATATATTATATTATATTATTTTGTTTGCCAACCTATTCTTATTAGTAAGATCAAGGTTATCTTGAAGTGAGAGTAACATGGATCATTTCAAACCCTGGCTTTCATGGAATACAGGGCCCCATCACTTTAGTGCACTGAATAAATTGTCGCTTTCCCCATGCGGTATTGCGAGCCCACCCCAAAGCGAATAGTCACTTACTCGCCGCGCGGCTTTGTCCCGATCCTCCCTCAGGAATAGAGGCAATGGCGTAGAGCAGAATCCGTCGGAAGTGCTCACCTGAGCTGCCGCCACGCTCAGTGTCGTCAATCAGGCCTCGGCCCAGACAGTACAACCATGTCACACCCGCGTCAGCCTGGCTTGTCATTACCTGAAACTAATCATCCTTTTAACCAGCCTGCTTTATACCCAGCTACAATCTATTCCCATGGGCCAGGCCTAAGGCCGTCTCGCTTCGTTTGGCTCGAAAGCGGATCGTACTAGGCTGTGATCTGTACTTGTTTTGCATGCCCCCGAAAA
Organism: Gossypium anomalum; assembly: GCA_025698475.1. Classification (NCBI taxonomy): domain Eukaryota; kingdom Viridiplantae; phylum Streptophyta; class Magnoliopsida; order Malvales; family Malvaceae; genus Gossypium; species Gossypium anomalum. The sequence goes on from JAOWAC010000050.1 coordinate 275,686, forward strand.
CAGTGCTTGCCCTTTCTTTGACTCGTCTTTATTTGTCTTATTTGTTGTGCTGATAGTCCCATCCGACGATCCTCGCTCGACGGCTTCAGTCCTAACTTGGGCGATCGACGTGAGGGCGAGCCGCTATCTCTTGATGAATGCGATCGAACCCAACTTTCTTTTGCGGTCGAGATAGGCCGCTGCTACAGCTACTGTAAAGAACGCTAGCACCGGTACCAACAAGTCAGTACGGCGCTAGCTATAGCTATGGCAGTAACGTGCAATGAAGTCCCTGATGATCTACGACCAACGCTCTTAGCCATTTGGTGCGTTGAGGCAGAATGGGTAGTCTAAAGACGGTGGCTTCTCTTCAAAGGAAGCTCACATACTATCACGATTTTACATGCTCAAATATACTCTACTATAAACCATAAGATTGGTTTGAGGAGAGCCCCAGACCCACTGTATTTATAAGAATATCGGCAAAAAAGTGAATAGGTACCATCAGTTGAACAGAGTTTGACAATACAAAATTCAGCTGAATCTATTATTGATTGGAGCTCCGTCTCTTAATTCAATGAAAAGAGCGGCTCCAGCTGAACTAAGGTTACCACTATTTGAATCCGGCCAAGATGGATTTTTACCCTGTCATCATGTGAAATGATCAAAATGGACGAGAACTTTTTTCTTTTCTTTGGCTCGATTGAATATTTGCTTCTTTATTGGCGCTATGGCTACCATTCGCCCTTCTCATTATTTATTTCCAAAGTGAAGCTTGAACGACTAACTGGGCTCATGTTCTTAACCTTGGCTCTCCAGAAGCCCACATAGTATGGGCGGCCTGCTGCAAATGAAGAGGCGCCGATATAGACCTTGATCCCTAACTCCTTTAGCTGAATCCTTGAACTGAACCACGACTATTAATAAAGCACTGCTCTTGGTCTACCAGTTGTGAGTTGAATCACTAACCGCAGTTGTGCTAGTGGGTTGAAGGTTTTCATTTGACATTAGAGCCGCTGTGGAAGGAATTACCGGGAACTCTCAATTTCTTTTTCAAGAGTAGGTTCTTGGCACTAAGCCTTTACCTTGAGTCTTCCCTGTCAGGTGGCGATTATAGTCA
>JAOWAC010000041.1:0-2500 GCA_025698475.1 Gossypium anomalum
AAAGAACAATTATGCTACATTATTTACACATGAACTTACCTTGGTACCAAAATACAAAGATTTTGCAATTTAGTCCACAATCTTTTCTTTTCCTCGATTGAGGTCGATTCCACGTCTTTCTTGATTATGGAGCTTGGAAGCTTGAAACAAACCCTAGCTATGGAGAACCCTTGAAATTTGGCCCTAATGAAGAAGATGGACAAAAATTGGCTTTTAATTTTGTTTTTAATTCATTTTAATAACTAAATGACCAAAATGCCCTTACTACTAAACTTTCCAAAAATTCCTTCCATGTCCTAATTTTGTCCATGAACTTAAATTAGTCAAATTGCTATTTAAGACCTCCTAATTAATATTTCAATGCAATTTCATACTAAAAACTTCTAGATTGCAAATTTTGCAACTTATTCGATTTAGTCCCTACTTTCAATTTAAACACTTTAGGCATAGAATTTCTTCACTGAAATTTTCACACAATCATGTAATCATATCATAAACCTCAAAATAATTATAAAATAATTATTTCTATCTCAGATTTGTGGTCACGAAACTGCTATTTCGATTAGGCCCTAATTCGGGATATTACAAGCATGGGATAACATCATAGGATTTCGATCCTATTGTGTTGGCCTTCGGGATCGGAGTAATGATTAATGAGGGACGATCGGGGCATTCGTATTTCATAGTCGGAGGTGAAATTCTTGGATTTATGAAAGGCGAACAATCTGCGAAAAGCATTTGCCGTGGATGTTTTCATTAATCAAGAACGAAAGTTGGGGGCTCAAGATGATCGGGACATCGCCCTAGTCTCAACCATAAACGATGCCGACCAGCTGATCGATGGATGTTGATTTTAGGACTCACGCCAAGACCTTATGAGAAATCAAAGTCTTTGGGTTCCAGGGGAGTATGGTCGCAAGGTGAAACTTAAAGGAATTGTGGAAAGGCACCACTAGGAGTGGAGCACTCGCGGCTTAATTTGACTCAACACGGGGAAACTTACAAGGTCCGGACATAGTAAGGATTGACAGATCGAGAGCTCTTTCTTGATTCTATGGGTGGTGGTGCATGGCCGTTCTTAGTTGGTGGAGCGATTTGTCCGGTTAATTCGTTAAAGAACGAGACCTTAGCATGCTAACTAGCTACTCGGAGGTGATCCTCCGTGGCTAGCTTCTTAGAGGGACTATGGCCTTTTAGGCCAAGGAAGTTTGAGGCAATAAGCAGTGCGTGATGCCCTTAGATATTCTAGGATGCACACGCGCTACAATCGATGTATTCAACGAGTCTATAGCCTTGGCCGAGCGGGCGGGTAATCTTTGAAATTTCATCATGATGGGGATAGATCATTGCAATTGTTGGTCTTCAACGAGGAATTCCTAGTAAGCGCGAGTCATCACTCGTGTTGACTATGTCCACGCCCTTTGTACACACCGCCCGCCGCTCCTACCGATTGAATGGTCCGGTGAAGTGTACCGGATTGCGGCGACATGGGCGGTTCGCTGCCGCGACGTCGCGAGAAGTCCATCGAACCTTATCATTTAGAGGAAGGAGAAGTCGTAACAAGGTTTCCGTAGGTGAACTGCGGAAGGATCATTGTCAAAACCGCCTAGCGAACGACCGTAAACGCGTTGTAAACAACACCGGAGGTGGTGCGGGTGCATCGTCACCTCTCGCCACCCTCGCGTCTTCGGAGCACGATTTTGTCGTCCCTTTGCCCATCGGGTGGGGTGAGACGTTAAGATCAACTTCTTTCGATGCAAAACAAACAAACCCCAGCGTGAAATGCGCCAAGGAATCAAAATGAAAAGAGGGACACGTCTTCATCGTCGCACCGCTCACGTGTCAATGCTTCGATGATGTTGTTCTTTTGTCGAAAATATATAGAACGACTCCGCGAAGCGGATATCTCGACTCTCGCATCGATGAAAAAACATAAGCGAACTGCGATGTGTGAATTGCGTAATCCCATGAACCATCGAGTCTTTGAACGCAAGTTGCGCCTCAAGCCATTAGGCCGAGGCACGCCCGCTCGGGTGTCACGCATCGTCGCCCCATCCAACCTCGAGCCCTCGGGACCTCGGTTGGATCAGCGGCGAAATTGGCCTCGGTGCGCGCCGCAGCCAGCGGTTGGCCTAAATTCGAGTCCTCGGCGACATCCCGTCGCGACGATCGATGGTAATCGTAAACAAAGCTCGCTTGAGTTTATGCGCGTTCGTCGATCGAGACCCTCGAACTCTTTCGACATCATCGCAGGACGGTGCTCGCATCGCAACCCAGTGTTAGGCGGGATTACCCACCGAAGTTTAAGCATATCAATAAGCGAAGGAAAAGAAACTTACCAGATTCCCTAGTAACGGCGAGCGAATCGGGAAAAGCCCGACTTGGAGAATTGGACGCCATTGGCGTCCAATTGTAGTCCGGAGAAGCGTCCTGGCGTAGTGGACCATGCCCAAGTCCCCGGAAAGGCGCGCGAGAGGGTGAGAGCCCTGTCGTGATCGGA
>JAOWAC010000041.1:7500-17500 GCA_025698475.1 Gossypium anomalum
TTCAACTATGGGCCATCACATCAAGGACATCATCAATAAATTGAAACAATGCTGTAATTTTAGATTTAGTTTTGTTTGGACCCCGCGTGGTTCTAACATAGTTGCGGATAGTCTTTGTAATTGGGCTAATGTCCAGAATTGTTATACGGATTTTGATATGGATTATCCTTCAAAAATCCATGATTTTATTTTAAGTGATGCTATAATATGAGGTTGACCTTCGGGTCTTTTTTATCAAAAAAAAAGAATGTCGCCTGGTAGCAAATGGGCCAAGTTTTTTTAGCTCTTTAGGGGGGAACTGATATTGAGCGAGCAGGGGTTGTCAAGGGCACTGCACACGCCCATTTCATACTCGGATGTCGGTGCCCCCACTGCCGGTTAGGTTCCCGGCAGTGCTCTGGTGATCTATATCCGGCGATGCTCCGACGAGATTTCCCGACGGTGCTCCGGCGAGACATCCTGGAATACAGAAAACGAGGCAAGGAGTCGTCCCGGTCCCTCCCCTTTCGAAACAAGAGCCTCCGGTACCTTGGGCCCTTGGATGTACCGGAGCATCAGGCACCACCGACACCTGGGTACTTGGACGTGCTGGAGCCTTGGACGCCATCAGCAACCTAGGATGTCGGAGGTGCGAGAGCCTCGAGCACCATCGGCACCTTGGTCGCTCGGATGTGTGGGAGCGTCAAGCACTATCGGTACCTTAGTGCGTCGGATGTGCGAGAGCCTCGAGCAGCACCGGCACCTTGGCGCGTTGGATGTGCGGGAGCCTCGAGCAGCACCGGTACCTTGGTTCGTGGATGTACGGGAGCCTCGAGCAGCATCGGCACCTTGGTGCGTAGATGTGGGGGAGCCTCGAGTGGCATCAGCACCTTGGTGCGTCGGATGTGCGGGAGTCTCGAGCGGCATCGGCACCTTCGTGCGTCCGATGTGCGGGAACCTCGAGCCGCATCGGTACCTTGGTGCGTCGGATGTGCCGAAGCCTCGAGCGGCACCAGCACCTTGGTGCGTCGGATGTGCGGGAGCCTCGAGCGGCATCGGCACCTTGGTGCGTAGGATGTGCGGGAGCCTCGAGCGGTATCGGCACCTTGATGCGTCAGATGTACGGGAGCCTCGAGCCGCATCGGCACCTTGGTGCGTCGGATGTGCGGGAGCCTCGAGCCGCAACGGTACCTTGGTGCGTCGGATGTGCCAGAGCCTCGAGCGGCACCGGTATCTTGGTTCGTCGGATGTGCGGGAGCCTCGAGCGGCATCGGCACCTTGGTGCATCGGATGTACAGGAGCCTCGAGCGGCATCGGCACCTTGGTGCGTAGAATGTGCGGGAGCCTCGAGCAGCATTGGCACCTTGGTGCGGGGATGTGCGGGAGCCTCGAGTAGCACCGGCACCTTGGTGCATTAGATGTGCGGGAGCCTCGAGCAGCATCGGCACCTTGGTGCGTCGGATGTGCGGGAGCCTCGAGCAGCACCGGTACCCTGGTGCGTCGGATGTGTGGGAGCCTAGGACACCATCGGCAACCTTGGTGCGTGGTTGTGGGGGAGCCTCGAGCAAAATCGGCACCTTGGTGCCTCGGATATGCGGGCTAAAGAAAAGTGTCCCCATTTCAGACATACGAATGTCGCCTGGTAGCAGATTGACGAAGTTTTTTTAGCTCTTTAAGGGGTAGAGATCCGCTGCCCCCCGATGTGGCCCCCCTCCAACCCGAGGTGGGGTGCGTCTTCAGCCCTCCATGGGGGTTGGGTTGTCCTGCAACGACTCACCAGCAGTGGTGGGTCGGTCGCCGGTGCTAGTGACCGGGGTGATAATTTTTCGGCCGGTCAAGCCCGTGCCTATAGAAATGTAGCCAACGACTCCAGGACCAAGTTCCCTATATCGGGCAAAGATCTCTTGGGGTGGCTTATGCATTGCTATGGGCTCGAGCTTGGTTTGCCCGATCTCCCCCGTCATGTTTAGGGACGCCTTGTGCCTCTCAAGTCGGCAACCACTCGGCGCCTTGGCCTTGCCAAGGCCTTGCCTACATTCGAAGCTGCCCGTGACCCCAGCACCAAGTCCCTTTGACGGTAACAGCTCACTAGGGGGTGTAAGTTGAGTTTGTAGGCTCAGTCTTGGCTCGACCAAGTCCCAGTTGGATTTCGTCCCTCGTAGTTCTCGTGCCAAGCGATTGTGGTGTGCCCTCGTTTTATTATTCCTTCCGCTCCCCTACCAATACATTGGTTGTATGGGTTGTTGGCCGGTGTGCGTGGGTGCTACTACTAGTACGCAATGGGCATATAAGTGGTGTTTTGGTTGTGTGTATTGGCAGGCTCCGTGCTACCCACATCAAACTGTCGAGCCGCACTCCTCTTCATTGACTCCCCTTGTTCTAATTGAACCCAAGGGGTGCGATCGGGATCCTGTGTTGCGTACCTAAGCCAGATGGAATTATGGATGTGTTGCCGTCCCTTCTTCATCATGTGCCCTTTGTGGTGCGTGGTGGACGACAATCGTTCCCTGTGTCCCGAGTGCGCCCCCTTAAATTGGTGTGGCCTCGTCGGTGCACTGGTGCTCGATCATGCTTTTGGATGCGGAAAATATTTTTGAGAGTAGGGCTCAGGCCCTTGTCTCTCGATACCTATGCATTTTGTCTCTTGACACGGACGATGCTCGTGCTCGTTATGACCTCTTCGTTGCTCACGCGGCATGTTGAGGGCCATGCGAGGCCGACGTCATGAGAGAATGCTACCGTTAATCCCGCCAAGAGTCATATGCTTGTCTCAAAGATTAAGCCATGCATGTGTAAGTATGAACAAATTTGATCGTGAAAGCTCGCGAATGGCTCATTAAATCGCTTATAGTTTGTTTGATGGTATTTGCTACTCGGATAACCGTAGTAATTCTAGAGCTAATATGTGCAACAAACCCTGACTTCTGGAAGGGATGCATTTATTAGATAAAAGGTCGATGCGGGCCTTGCCCGTTGCTCTGATGATTCATGATAACTCGACGGATCGCACGGCCTATCAACTTTCGATGGTAGGATAGTGGCCTACTATGGTGGTGACGGTGACGGAGAATTAGGGTTAGATTCGGAGAGGAGCACGAGAAACGGCTACCACATCCGAGGAAAGGCGGCAGGAGCGCAAATTACCCAATCCTAACACGGGGAGGTAGTGACAATAAATAACAATACCGGGCTCTATGAGTTTGGTAATTGGAATGAGTACAATCTAAATCCTTAACGAGGATCCATTGGAGGCAAGTCGGTGCCACCGCCGCGGTAATTCCAGCTCCAATAGCGTATATTTAAGTTGTTGCATGTTAAAAAGCTCATAGTTGGACTTAGGGGTGGGTCGGTCGGTCCGCCTCACGGTGAGCACGATCCCGCTTCGTCCCTCATCATCGGTGATACGCTCCCGGCCTTAATTGGCGGGGTTCGTCTCCCTATTTATTACTTTGAAAAATTAGAATGCTCAAAGCAGGCCTACGCTTGTATACATTAGTAGGGGATAACATCATAGGATTTCGATTGTAATAGCCTAATTTTCAGTGGTATCGGGAATAGAGATTTGAGATCACTAAATCCGACGGGTGATTTAAAAATTTAATAAATCAATATCTATGAGTCAAATGTGAATATAAAAGTATTTTTGAATCAGTGAATTTGATGATTTAAAAGAATTAGTTGGGTAAATTGGGTCAAGAATGAGGTATCATAAACCAAGCCATAAATATTTTTAGAAATATTTACGGAGTGTTGGTGAGGTAGTATTAAAATTTAGTCAGAAAATTTTGACGTTTGGGCGGTTAATTAAATAAAAAGGACTAAATTGTAAAATGTGTAAAAGTTGCTAAAATAATTAAATAGCTCAATTGCCAAATGAGGAAGGACCTAAAGTGCAAATAAGCCCAAAGGAGATATTTTGGGTGGCAATAGCTGAGAAAAATCAGGAAATAGGTGAAATAAGGGTAAAATTGGAAAATTGCCAAAATTAGCTAAATAAAAATGGGACTAAATTGGAATATCTAGAATTCTTTTCATTTCTCTTCATATTTATCAGCTGAAAAATAGCCATGGAGGAGGGTTCAAGCTGGTTTTCATACTCTAGCTTAATGTAAGTTTAATTCTTGCTTTCTCCTTGAAATTTTTATGTTTTTGGACTTTTACAATTGGGTCCAACTTACTATTTCATTAGTTTTTGATTCCATGGCTAATTTTTGAAGTTGTTATGGATGAGTACTAGAATAATATGATGAATAAACATAGAATTGAAGCTTTAATTTTGATATATGGTGATTTTATCAAGTAAAATTGATGAAAATTGGTTTAGGACCTAATTGTGAAAGAGTTGAAATTAAGGTCTAGTGTTAAAGTTCTGGTTTTCAAGGGTTATGAAGTAGTTTAAAATGATAGAATAAAGTAGTAAATGAGAAAAATTAACTCAATTTAGGAGTTAACTAAGCAAGGATTGAATTGTATGAATTATGAAATTTGGGGCAAAATGGAAATCAATATTTTGCACTAAAACTGTTTTGGGCAGCAGCAGTAGTCTAACTTTGAAAAATCACCAAAAATTGTAGAAATCGAATTAGAGGATGAATAAAATATGAAATTAAATATTATTGAGTCTAGTTTCTTATAAAAGAAATTATGTAAGTAATGGAATTGTAAATCATGAGATACAATAACTTTTGTGAGATAATGTCAGAATGATTTCGGGTTCCCCTGTTTTGAATTTTAAAAATCATAAAAAATTGGATAAAAACAATTATGGGCTTCAATTTATATTTTTATAATCCTTAATGAGTCTATTTTCAATAGAAACAAATGAGGACATCATTAAAATTTTGTACGAGAAGATAATTAACTTTTAGTGAAGAAGGGTCGGAACTATCAGATAGCAGAACAGGGGAAATTTCAATGAATAAACTGTATTAATTGGCCCAACCAAAAAATTATGAAATTTTTATGATAAGAAGACATATGAGTCTAGTTTCTGATAAAATTTATGGATCTTAATTTGGAGTCCTGTAGCACAAGATAAAAATAATTTAGTGACTATGACACGGATAGACAGCTTGAATTATTCACATAAGTAAATGGTGAAAATTATGGATGATGTTACTTACAAGTGTGTTATTTATAATAAGGATGTGGATGGAGAGGAGGAGGAGGAAAAATATACATATGTGTATGAACGACTTGTGTATAAATTGACCACGTGCCCGATTATAATAGATAAACGTTTAATTAGAAATGATATAATGTTTTATTTGAAATGTTTATTATGAAATTATGATTATCACTATAATACAAAAAATCGAACTTGTGAATTTATAGAACTAAATTTTAGTGACCATTTGTTAATATTATTAAATTTCAATATTATTTTATGAATGGTGATTAATATTTATGTATGTTAATTGTTATGAAAATATATTTAAATTATTTGTAAGTGTCTCTGCATTCTTGGTAATGCCTCGTACTCTATTCCGGTGATAGATACGGGTAGGGGGTGTTACATTTTTGGTATCAGAGCTATGGTTTAGTCGGTTCTCGGACCAAATTTAGTATATGTGATAGTGTGATATCTCTCGACTCTAATGAAATTTGTTTTATTTATAGAAAGAGATGTTTTTTTTGTCAACCGAGCTAATTCTGATAATGCTAAAAGCGATACTCAAGTATACGAGTAGAAAGTTGATTATGATGAATCGGTACCAAAAAAAAATGAATAAATGTTTTATAATACATGTCGATGATGAATATTATGTTATATGTATTATTAAAAGAAAATTATTTATTACATGAAATATTGTTCTGATGACTAAATTACAAAATATATAAATGTAATATATGAAGTACATGATAAGGATTATTAGAGAATTATGAATGAATAGTAAATTTTGAAATATATTACATGTATTGAAGATAAAGAAGATATAAGTATACAAATTATTGGTACAAGGATTAAATTGTAAAGCATGTAAAAATATTATACAAAAGGTGTAAAAGTGATATACATGTATGAAATAATTTGCCCAAGTAGACAATATTAGAACTACTAGGATGTTAAGGGACCTCAGCATGCTCTCTGAATATTAGCACGTCAGTGCTCTTTGAATATTAGCACTCCGGTGCTCTCTGAATATTAGCACGTCAGTGCTCTCTGAATATTAGCACATCAGTGCTCTCTGAATATTAGCACTCCAGTGCTCTCTGAATATTAGCACGTCAGTGCTCTCTGATTATTAGCACGCCAGTGATCTCTGATATTTAGCACGTCAGTGCTCTTTGATTAGCACATTTGTGCTCTCTGTATAGCACTTCAGTGCTCTCTGTTCATTAATGCATAATAATGCACCTCTGTATAAGTCCCGTATATCTGAAGTGTTCTATCTAGTCTACTGGGCCTCTGCTAAGTAAAAAGTAAATAAATTTTCATTACAAGATAAAGGATTATCTTTAAGTAAAAAAAAAAATGTTAGTTATGATAAAGCAGAACTCGTAAAAAAATACGGATAAATGTTTTATAGTACTTGAGAATGATAAATGTTATATGAATAAATACATGAAATTTAAATTATGAGGCTTTACGATCTATACCCCTTTACTAGTACAATTATATGCAATGAAATTCATGAGATTTATATTCATTAAGTTCAAAAGTAGAAAATGAAAAGTTTAATAGTTGGGCAATTGATAATACAGTCGGAATTGAGAATGAGTTAATAAGTAAAGATGGGTTCTGAATAGAAATATCATGTTTTTTTGAAAACTAGCTGAAATATATAGTACCACTGTTAAAGAAAGAAGTTCTTTATAGGAAAATCGATTTATTCAGACATATTATTTACAGAATAGTTAACTAAAAATTTCTTTCGAATTAGTTTCTTGAGTGAACTGAATGATATGAAATTATTAATGACTATATTAGTCAATGAATTGGTGAATGAAAAAAAAAAAAGAAAAGAAGAGGAAGAATAATAAGATATTTGAACATAGCTGTTACAATTGGGTAATTGGTATAAAATGGTAGATATACATTATATGTTAAAGGGGGAATTAAGTAAGTGGGAACGATAAGTGAAATTAGAAGGAATAATGAAGAGTATATTCAGGTGAAAAATTCCATGTTTATGATAAGAGTTTGAAGAACGATAAGAGGGTTATAGGTCATTAATGAATTAAAAATATATATACATAAGTATATGAAATCGAAGGGACGATTCTCAGATCAAATGAGGTGTGTAAAGTGTTTAGAAATACATGCCATATAAATCTGTGATAGAGTGATGTGTATGATCCGATCTAATTTTTGTTTTACTTATAGACAGAAATACTTTTCAATCGAGTTATTTCAAAAAGTGTTGAAAGTGACACTAAGGTGTCTGAGTAAGAATGTGTTTATGATGAGTTGAAACTTAGAATGGTATGAAAAAGAGTTCATGATATAGATGTGATGATGTATGAAATAAATAATCATAAATTGAGAAATATGGAAAAAGGGAAATGAAATAAAAGTTTATCTTGTGATGAGCACGCCTATGTTGTTTGGTATTTATATGATGTTATGTTGTTGATAAATTTTGTGTTAGACATGTGTGTATATATATAAGAGCTAAAAGTCAAGGCTTTACAATCTTCACCCCCTATCATTATGGTATTATATAAAAAAATTTATGAAATTTATATTGAATAAGTTCACAAGTATGAAACAAAAGAGTTCAAAAAGTGGAATAATTAATAATATGGTCAGAGATAAGAATGGTTTAACAAGTAAAAACGGTTCTGGAAGAGATGATAGATTGTTTTGAAAATCATTCAAATTAAGTGATGCCACGATTAAAGAGGAGGACAATCAACTTATCCAGGTATGATGTTTAAAGAATGTGTTATCAGGAATTCTTCGAGTTTTCTTAAAGAAGATTGGCATTGACAAAGTGTGGATTGTGACTGTTCAAGCTAAATTTTTATATTGATTTTATTTTCTTAGGTAATATTGATTAAGGTCAATGGCATAAATCGAGATGTGGTGTTTTGTTTGAACTAATGCCGTTAGTAAACCTATTTGACTAGCATGTTACGAAAATTGTGAAAGATTATGTGTTTGAGTTGTTTTAACAACTTGAAGAGGAAATTGTTTTGAATGGTTATTATTGTTTGACAATTAAGATGGAATCAGATGTTTTAATCAGAACAAGTTATTCAGTTGGAAGGTAAATTGAGATATATGCATGTAAGTCGATCGTCGAGTTTGGAAATGAATTTTATGTATTCATGGGTAAATAGACAGATAGTCTGGAAAAAAAAAATTGCTACATACTTCCTGATCTCAAGAGTTTAAAGTGCCGAATATCACAGAAAAATTTAAATTCAAGGCAGTAATGATGATTTGAGCTATTGAAAGATTGTGAGTAGCTATCGATTAACCTTTGAGATGAGTAAATGTAGAAATGTATGTTCTGAGTAATGAAGTTTTATTTATTTTATGAGCGATGATTACTTAATTGATCCTGTATAATGACATTTAGAAAATTAAAAGTAATCGAGTCATGTGTAAGGTTCTTAGGCAATATTACAGATGGGGATTTATGTTTGAAACCTTAACATCCTTTTACGGTAAGATTTTGGGGACGAAAATCCCTAAAGGGGAGAGTTGTAATGACCTAATTTTCGAGTGGTATCGGAATAGAGATTTGAGATCACTAAATTCGATGGGTGATTTAAAAATTTAATAAATTAATATCTATGAGTCAAATGTGAATATAAAAACATTTTTGAATCAGTGAATTTGGTGATTTAAAAGAATTAATTAGGTAAATTGGGTCAAGAATGAGGTATCGAGACCTCAACTTCATAAACCAAGCCATAAATATTTTTAGAAATATTTACGGAGTGTTGGTGAGGTAGTATTAAAATTTAGTCAGAAAATTTTGACGTTTGGGCGGTTAATTAAATAAAAAGGATTAAATTGTAAAATGTGTAAAAGTTGCTAAAATGATTAAATAGCTCAATTGCCAAATGAGGAAGGGCCTAAAGTGCAAATAAGCCCAAAGGAGATATTTTGGGCGGCAATAGCTGAGAAAAATCAGGAAATAGGTTAAATAAGAGTAAAATTGGAAAATTGCCAAAATTAGCTAAATAAAAATGGGACTAAATTGGAATATCTATAATTCTCTTCATTTCTCTTCTTATTTATCAGATGAAAAATAGCCATGGAGGAGGGTTCAGGCTGGTTTTCATACTCTAGCTTCATGTAAGTTTAATTCTTGCTTTCTCCTTGAAATTTTTATGTTTTTGGACTTTTACAATTGGGTCCAACTTACTATTTCATTAGTTTTTGATTCCACGGCTAATATTTGAAGTTTTTATGGATGAGTACTAGAATAATATGATGAATAAACATAGAATTGAAGCTTTAATTTTGATATATGGTGATTTTATCAAGTAAAATTGATGAAAATTGGTTTAGGACCTAACTGTGAAAGAGTTGAAATTAAGGTCTAGTGTTAAAGTTCTGGTTTTCAAGGGTTATGAAGTAGTTTAAAATGATAGAATAAAGTATTAAATTAGAAAAATTAACTCAATTGAGGAGTTAATTAAGTAAGGATTGAATTGTATGAATTATGAAATTTAGGGCAAAATGGAAATCAATATTTTGCACTAAAACTGTTTTGGGTAGCAGCAGTAGTCTAACTTTGAAAAATCACCAAAAATTGTAGAAATTGAATTAGAGGATGAATAAAAAGGACTAAATTGTAAATCATGAGATACAATAACTTTTGTGAGACAATGTCAGAATGATTTCGGGTTCCCCTGTTTTGAATTTGAAAAATCATAAAAAATTGGATAAAAACAATTAGGGGCTTAAATTTATATTTTTATAATCCGGAATGAGTTTATTTTTAATAAAAACAAACGAGAACATCATTAAAATTCTTTACGAGAAGATAATTAATTTTTAGTGAAGAAGGGTCGGAATCATCGGCACAGTGAGAATCAGGGAGATTTCAATGAATAAATC
>JAOWAC010000041.1:22500-62500 GCA_025698475.1 Gossypium anomalum
GTTCCAGACATCTGAAACCTGTCCCTGTTTCAAACATATGAATGTCGACTGGTAGCGCATTGATAAAGTTTTTTTAGCTCTTTAGGGGGGAAGTGATATTGAGCGACCAGGGGTTATCCAAGGCACTGCCCACGCCCATCGCATGCCCGGACATCGGTGCCCCCCCACCACCGGTTAGGTTCCCGGCGGTGCTCCGACGATCCATCCCGGCGATGCTCCGGCGAGCCATCCCGGCGTATACAAAACGACGCAACGAGTCCCTCCCCAATCCCAAAGGTAGAATTCGGATACCGTTACATGTCCGGCACCCAATAATGAATGAATCGTCCCGGTCCCTCCCCAATCCCAAAGGTGGAATTCGGATACCGTTGCATGTTCGGTACCCAACAATGAATGAATCGTCCCGGTCCCTCCCCTTTTGCAACAAGAGCCTCCGGCTCAAAATCGTCCCTCGGTCGTGCGGTAGCCTCGTACACCATCCCGTGGTGCGGGGCCATCGGGCACCACCAGCCCCTTCGATGTGTGGGAGCATCGGCACCTTGGTGCATCGGATGTGCGGGAGGGTCCATCACCAAAGCTAATTTTGGGCCCCCATTGGTGCGAAGCTACGGCACCATAAAGTGTCCCCACAGTAGCGAATGTTGCTGCAGCAGCTGGTAGCAAGCAGCGCGTGTTTTTGATTTTTCTCCAAGATTTGGGCGATTTCTTTTCTTGCTTTTCGTTTTGTGGGTCTGCCTTATTCGTTTGAATATTATGGCAGTTTTTGTGGGTTCGGGTTGTGTTTCGTTTTGTTTGTGAGGATTTCTTTTCATTTTTTATTCTGCTTTTATCCGTTCGGTGGTAGTACGGCGCTTTCATTGTGACGCGATAGGGCTGACGTTCTCCTGGTTTGACAAGACGTTTCTTGCAGCGTTTTTTTTTGCTTCGTGTCTTACGGTGAACTTTTTCCGATTATTTTTCTTTGATTTTACGAATTTTTTATTTGGTTCTATCCGGTATCTTGATATAAGCATTTCTGCATGTTGTTTTGCTTTCTTACGTTGAGGGTCCCACGGTGGCTGGGTTCTTTTATCTTTCTTTGATTTTTCTACGTTCTTTTTTCGTTGTTTCTGCATGAAAGAAGGCTTTCGTTTCTCCTTCGATCAACGTGCATATTTCATGCATGCAGGGCTTACGAGTTTTGTTTTATGTACAGTAAGTCCTGTTAGCCGAGTTGCTTTCTTGATTCCTGATGGTTTTCTTTGTTTTCTTGCTGGGTGTTCGATTATCTTTTCGAGGCTGCCTCTTGGCTTGTAGAGGCTTTTGTGATCTCGTACGAGATTGATTGTTGGTGTTTACTCCTGTTTTGTTGCGTTTTCTGGCTTGGGGGTTGATTCGGGTTCTGCGAAGTTCGGGTTAAGGCTGTGTTTCTTTGTGCAGTTTTGAATCTTTGAGAGTTTTCTTGTCTTGGTTCCGTTCTCCTTCGTTCAAGTTCTGAAAGATGATGCCAGAGTATGATACGACAAAAATGACGGAGGAGATTAATGAGCTCCTTGAGAGGCTGAAATTTTCGGAGGAAGAAGCTGGGCAAATCATCAATACGAATGCTGAAAAAAATATCCAAGGTTTTGAATCTTGGGCTGTGGGCAAGATCATGGCATCGGAGACACCAAACAGAGAGGCGATGTACAGGGTTTTTCGATCGCTTTGGTACACAAAAGAGGAGATAGACTTCGTTGCTCTCAAAGACGGGGTTGTGATTGTCAAGTTTGGATGTCTGGAGGATCGAAGCCGTATCCTAAACTTATCGCCATGGCTCTTCGATAGATGCCTTTTCTCGATGCTGCCTTTCGAAAAGGGAAAGGATTTTAAATCTTACGAATTCTGGTTGTCACCGTTTTGGCTTAGAATCTATAATATTCCCATTGAACTTATGGACCGTCAATTGGCTTTTGATGTTGGGAATGCTATAGGGGAGTTGATGGCAATTGATTGGAAGGATCGAGATGGTGGGTGGACAGAATTCATGAGGATAAAGGTCAAAATAGATGTCTTAAAACCTTTAAGGCGGGTGGTGAGAATGGTTGACAAGGATAGAGAGGAGACGATAGGACTTATTAAGTACGAACGGCTTCCAGACTTTTGCTATGCATGCGGGGTGATTGGTCATACATTGAAGACATGCACAACGAATAAGGACGGTGCTGGGCTGAATAACTCAAATCATCAGTTTGGCAGCTGGATGAGGGCACCTGTTGTGACCTCAAGCCAAGAGAGGGGCTTGCGTAGGAATGGAGTGGAACTGGTTGCTTCAGGAGCCCGAGGGAATGAAGGAAAAAATCCTACTAGTTCGAGGGCAGTAAGGGAGCAGCTTGGTAATACGGGGAAGGAAAAGGCTGATGGAGATGAGTTAGTGGCCAATACTCCTATGGAAAGAAAAGGTCATAAGACCATGAGGGATGGAATGGGAAGGTTCAAAAGCAAGCGGAAAAGACCCAGGGGATTTAATGGCGATACTACGGATGAGAGTCCAGCTAGAGTTGTTAAGAGGAAACTCTTAGAAAGTGTCTCACCTTTTAAGGCGGTGGCTGGTGACCAGCCCCGCCAAGAGCCATGAAAATTCTAAGCTGGAACTGTCGTGGGGTTGGGAACCCAGCGACAGTTCGTGAGCTTAAGCAACTTCTTGTTGCTAACGTCCCGGATATTGTTTTTCTTTGTGAGACTAAAATTAAGTCTAATGGTTTCCAACGTATTCGCACTTTATGCAGGATGGAGGGTTGTCTTGCGGTTGATTCGGAGGGGAAGAGCGGTGGGCTGGCGTTGCTGTGGAGGGAAGGCATTAATGTCTCGGTCCAAAACTATTCTAAATTTCATATCGACTCGCTGGTTCGACTGGAGGATGACGAGGTGGTTAGATTTACTGGCTTTTACGGCCAGACCGAACCTAGTTTAAGACAGCAGGCTTGGGATATGTTGAGGAGAGTGAGCGACAAGGTTAATGAAGCCTGGATTGTTGGGGGTGATTTTAATGCCATCCTGAATGACTCGGAGAAGGAGGGTGGCCGTCGTAAACCCAAGATTTTGATGGAGGACTTCTGTAATACTCTGGAGGAGTTAAAGCTGACCGATGTCAAACCTTGTAATGGGTGGTTTACGTGGACTAACAATAGGGAAGGAGAAAGGCTCGTTAAAGAGAGGCTGGATAGATTCATTGTCTCTGATGCTACCATGGAAAAGCTTCCCTTTCTTACTTCTTTTATCGTTCGCCAGTCCAAATCTGACCACGAGGCTATTATGATGGATACGGAAGGCAGTAAGCCCAAAAAGGAGAGGGCTGGTCAAAGGGTTTGGTTTAGATACGATACTTGCTGGGCGGAGGAACAGGAGCTCAAAGACATCATCACGAGCATATGGTCGAAGGAGGATCGCACTATGCTAGAGAAAATGGACCTGACTCGTGATAAGCTGGGCCCGTGGCAGTACCATCGCTTTAGAAGAATGAAGAACAAAATAAAAGG
Organism: Gossypium anomalum; assembly: GCA_025698475.1. NCBI lineage: Eukaryota > Viridiplantae > Streptophyta > Magnoliopsida > Malvales > Malvaceae > Gossypium > Gossypium anomalum. The sequence continues at coordinate 25,998 of JAOWAC010000041.1, forward strand.
GCTGGAGGAGGAGATTAGTAAGCTCATGGATGGCCGTTCGAATGAGTGGACCACGCGTCAGCTTAAACAAGCTCGAGGAAAGCTTGGCCATCTTTACGATGTTGAGGAAAAATATTGGGCGCTTAGGGCGCGGTCCCAGTGGCTGAGGGAGGGGGATAGAAATACTCGCTATTTCCACGTTCGTGCTTCGGGTCGTAGAAGGAAGAATACTATTTCGAGACTTAAAGATGCGCAAGGGAATTGGCATGAAGACGAGGACGAGATTGGTCATATAGCGTGGAATTACTTCAATGATCTTTTTGAAACCTCGTGTAATCTGGATGCTGACAGAGACTTACAGCACATTCCTTGTTGCATTGATGAGGATACAAATCGGAGGCTGAATGATGTTTTTACGGACGAGGAGATCATGAAGGCTTTTAAACAAATGGACCCTCGAAAGGCGCCGGGGATCGATGGGCTCTCGGGGAGATTTTTCAAGGACCATTGGTCTACTGTGGGGGAAGATGTCCTGAAACTATGTCATGATATTCTTAAGGGCAATAAAAGCGCCGGATGCGTTAATGAAACATTAATTGTTTTAATCCCTAAGATTAAAGATCCTTGTGAAATGGCTAATTTCCGTCCTATTAGTCTTTGCAGGGTGATTTATAAGTTGGTATCAAAGACTCTTGCTAATCGGCTCAAGGAGGCCCTCCCTGGGTGTATAAGCCAAAACCAAAGTGCCTTCGTTCCCAACCGGATGATCCACGACAACGTTTTAATAGCTCACGAGCTAGTGCACTATCTTCGAAGCTCCAAAAATGGTCCGAATAAAGGATGTGTGGTCAAGCTCGACATGAGCAAAGCTTATGACCGGGTGGAGTGGCGATTTCTCGAGAATGTGATGAAAAAAATGGGTTTCTCCGCTGCTTGGGTTAATAAAATCATGGATTGTGTTTGTACTGTCCGATATAGAGTCAAATGCAATATGAGTCAGTCCAATGTTATTATTCCGGAGAGGGGTCTCCGTCAAGGGGACCCGCTTTCTCCTTACTTGTTTCTTTTTTGTATGGAGGCCCTGTCTCGTATGTTAATTCATGCGCAAGAGACTCACCTGATTAAGGGCATTAGGGCTAGTGTTAATGGCCCAAGAATAAACCATCTTTTCTTTGCTGACGATGCCCTTTTATTTGTTAGGAATAAACAAAGGGAGGTGGTGGCGTTTACTCAGATCTTGGAGTCTTTTGAACGTATGTCGGGGCAGCGCATCAACTTTGACAAGTCCATGGTGTATTTTAGCCCGAACACCCTTGCGTCGCAGCGGGAGAGCTTGAGCAGATTGTTTAAGATGAGGGTGGGGTCTAATATTGAGGCTTATCTTGGTCTGCCTATCCCGGTTGGTAGGAAGAAGCGTGACGCTTTTAAAAGCATCTTGGAGCGTACGGCTAATAGGATTAACAGCTGGTCAAAGAGGCTTTTATCTTATGGGGGGAAGGAGATCTTCATAAAATCTATTCTTCAAGCCGTCCCTACCTATGCGTTCTCTGTCTTCTTTGCTCCTAATGGCGTTTTGGATGAGCTTCAGTCCATGCTCAGTCGGGTGTGGTGGGGAGGAAAAGAAAATAATCGTGGATGGCATATGCTCGCTTGGGATCGCTTGTGTTTCCCTAAAGGGATGGGTGGCCTCGGTTTCAGGGACCTTCGACGCTTTAATGTGGCATTGCTCGGTAGGCAAGTGTGGCGTCTTATGAGCTGTACTGACACGCTTTGTTTTCAGGTTTTGAGTGCTAAGTATTTCCCGGATGGGGACGTTCTTCACCCGAAGCATGTTGATAAGCCCTCCTTCACGTGGCAAAGTATTGCTAAGGCAGCGAGCATTTTGTATGAAGGGTTTGGCTGGAACGTGGGCAACGGTAATAAGATCGATATTTGGCATGATAACTGGGGGTTCGAAGGGCTCTCAGGTGCCTCGATTGGCCTTAATGGATGGGAGGTCCCGAGAGAACAAGGTGAGGACTCTCTTGAACAAAGAGAAAGACGGCTGGAATGATAGCAGGATTTTTCTGATTTACGGGGAATATTTTGGGGACCGGATATGCAAAATTCCCCTTCTTCGAAATCAGCCGGATGACTACCGTATTTGGCTCCATAATCCCTTAGGCTATTACTCTACCAAGTCCGCTTACTCCTGGTTGACTTTGAAGCATGTGGGGTATGGACCCCATCGTATTTTTTGGAGGCTGACGTGGAAACTTCAAACTCTCTCCGAAAATAAAAGTTTTTCTTTGGCGCTGCAGGGCATGATATCTTGCCGACTTATGAGAAAATTTTCGCATCATCCGAAGGAGGTCAATGGTATTTGCCCGAGATGTGGGAGCGACAAGGAGACCCTTCTTCATGCGTTGAGAGATTGCCCCAAGGCTAGGGCTGTGTTGGTGCATGGCGGCCTTAATAATAAGGCCCTCGAAGGAACGTATAATAGGTGTGTGGACTGGATCGAGGATGCTGCTCGTTTGCTGGATAAGAAGGCGCTTTCGGACTTGATCACGGTGCTTTGGAACATATGGAACAGTCGGAATAAGAGAGTTTTCCATGACGAGGAAGAAGCGCCATGGTGGTGACTGGGAAGAGCTGCTGATTTATGCGAAGATTTCGCATCTATAATTTTTTGGAGAGGCCGATGCTTCCGAAACCGGAGATTGACAGAGGGTGGAGGAAACCTGAGCAGGGGGTTGTCAAGATTAATTTCGATGCCAATACGTCTGGAAGGAAGATGTGTTTTGGTCTTGTGGCGAGGGACCATGATGGCTTTGTTCTCGTGATGCGCGTGCGGGTGTCTTTGGAGAAAACGTTCAAGCCGAATATAATTTGAAGTTTTGCATCTATTGGAGGAGAGCATCAGTTTTGCGCAAAATAAAAATTGGAATAAGCTGGTCTTTGAGTCCGATTGTGTTAGCTTGATAAATCGGCTTAAAAAAGCTACGGTTGACTTTTCCACCATGGGTCATCGCACCAAGGAAATCTTAAATAGGCTGAAACAATGTTGTAATTTTAGCTATTGTTTTGTATGGGCCCCGCGTTGTTGTAACAAAGCTGCTGATTTGCTTTGTAGTTGGGCTAATACCCAGAATTGTATTACAACTTTTGATATGGATTATCCTTTGGAAATCCATGATATTATTTTAAAGGATGCTATAATATGAGGTTGACCCTCGGGTCTTTTCAAAAAAAAAAAAAAAAAGAATGTTGCCTGGTAGCACATTGACCAAGTTTTTTTAGCTCTTTAGGGGAAGTGATATTGTTCGGAACAAGAGCTCCGGTACCTTGGGCCCTTGGGCGTCTTCGAGCTTGAGCACCACCGACACCTAGGTGCTTGGATGTACTGGAGCCTTGGACGCCATCAGTAACCTAGGACGTCGGAGGTGCGAGAGCCTCGAGTACCATCGGCAGCTTGGCACCTCGGATGCGCGGGAGCCTCGAGCACCATCGACACCTTGGTGCGTCTGATGTAAGGGAGCCTCGAGCAGCACCGGCACCTTGGTACGTCGGATGTGTGGGAGCCTCGAGCGGCATTGGCACCTTGGTGTGTCGGATGTGCGGGAGCCTCGAGCGGCACCGGCACCTTGGTACGTCCGATGTGGGGGAGCCTCGAGCAGCACTGGCACCTTGGTGCGTCGAATGTGCGAGAGCCTCGAGCGGCACCAGCACCTTGGTGCGTCGGATGTGCGGGAGCTTCGGAACCATCGGTAACCTTGGTACGTGGATGTGGGGGAGCCTCGAGCAGAATCGGCACCTTGGTGCCTCGGATGTGCGGGCTAAAGAAAATTGTCCCCATTTCAGACATACGAATGTCGCCTGGTAGTAAAGCAGCAGCTGGTAGCGCGTGTTTTTTGATTTTTCTCCAAGAATTGGGTGATTTCTTTTTCTTGCTGTTCATTTTGTGGGTTTGCCTTATTCTTTTTTAATATTATGGCAGTTTTTGTGGGTTCTGAGTGTGTTTCGTTTTGATTGTGAGGATTGTTTTTCTTTTTTCTATTTTTTTCGATCGATGGCCGTACGGTGCTTTTATTGTGAAGCGATAGGGCCTGACAGCTCTTCTGGTCAGACAAGACGTTTCTTGTAGCGTGTTTTGCTTCGTGTCATATAGTGATTTCTGTCCGATTACTTTTCTTTGGTTTTATGATTTTTTTATTTTGGTTTTTTTGGTTTCTCGATATATGCATTTCTGCATGTTTTACGAGTTATTACGTTGAGGGTCCCACAGTGGCTGGGTTCTTTTCTCTTTCTTTGAATTTTCTACGTTTTTTTTTCGCTTGTTTCTGCATGAAAGAAGGGTTTCATTTCCCTTCAAATAACGTGCATGTTTCATGCATGCAGGGCTTACGAGTTGTTTTTATGTCCAGTATTTCCTTTAAGCCAATTTGTTTTTCTTGATTTCCTGTTGGTATTTTCTTTGTCTTCTTGCTGGGTTTCGTTTATCTTTTTGTGGCTGATTTTTGGATCGTTGAGGCTTTTGTGGTTTCACACGAGATCATTTGGTGGCGGTGCTCCTATTTGTGGCATTTTTTCTGGCTTGGGTTTTTTTCGGAGCTTCGCAAAGAACGGGCTATCCCTGCTTTCTTGGTGCAGTTTTGAGTCTTTGAGAGTTTTGGTTGTCTTGGATCCGATTTCTTTCGTTCAAATTATGGAGAATGATACGAGAAAAATGACGGAGGAGATTAATAATCTTCTTGATAGGCTGAAATTTTCGGAAGAAGAAGCTGGGCAGATCATCAGTTCGAAGGCTGAAAAAAATATCCAAGGTTTTGAATCTTGGGCTGTGGGAAAAATCATGGCATCGGAGACGCCAAATAGAGAGGCGATGTATAGGGTGTTCCGATCTTTGTGGTATACAAAAGAATAGATAGACTTCGTTGCTCTCAAAGATGGGGTTGTGATTGTCAAGTTTGGATGCCTAGAGGATAGAAGCCGTATCCTAAATTTGTCTCCCTGGCTCTTCAATAGATGCCTTTTCTCGATGTTGCCTTTCGAAAAGGGAAAGGATTTTGAATCTTACGAATTTTGGTTGTCACCATTTTGGCTTAGAATCTATAATATTCCCATTGAACTTATGGACCGTCAATTGGCTTTTGATGTTGGAAATGCGATAGGGGAGCTGATGGCAATTGACTGGAAGGACCAATATGGTAGGTGGACTGAATTCATGAGGATAAATGTCAAGATAGATATCTTAAAACCTTTAAAGAGGGTGGTAAGAATGGTTGACAGGGATGGAGAGGAAAAGATAGGACTGATTAAGTACGAAAGGCTTCCAGACTTTTGCTATGCATGCGGGGTGATTGGTCATACATTGAAGACATGCACAACAAGTAAAGACGATGCTAGGCTGAGTGACTCAAACCTTCAGTTCGGCAGCTGATGAGGGCACCTGTTGTGAACCCAAACCAAGAGAGGGGCACGAGAAGGAATGGTGAGGAATTGGTGGATTCAGGAGCCCGAGGGAATGAAGGAAAAAAATCCAACCAACTTAAAGGTAGAAGGGGAGCAGCTTGGTAATCCGGGGAAGGAAAAGACTGATGGAGATAAGTTAATGGCCAATACTCCTATGGGAAGAAAGGGCCATAAGACTATGAGGGATAAAAGACTCAGGGGATTAAATGGTGATTCTACGGATGAGAGTCCAGCTAGAGTTGTTAAGAGGAAACTTTTAGAAAGTGTCTCACCTTTTAAGGCGGTAGCTGGTGATCAGCCCCGCCAAGAGCCATGAAGATTCTAAGCTGGAACTGTCGTGGGGTTGGGAACCCAGCGACAGTTTGTGAGCTTAAGCAACTTCTTGTTTCTAACGTCCCGGATATTGTTTTTCTCTGTGAGACTAAAATTAAGTCTAATGGTTTCCAATGTATTCGCAATTTATGTAGGATGGAGGGTTGTCTTGCGGTCGATTCGGAGGGGAAGAGCGGTGGGCTGGCGTTGTTGTGGAGGGAAGGCATGAATGTCTCGGTCTAAAACTATTCTAAATTTTATACCGACTCTTTGGTTCGGATGGAGGATGACGAGGAGTTTAGATTTACTGGTTTTTACGGCCAGACCGACCCTAGCTTAAGAAAGCAGGCTTGGAACATGTTGAGGAGAGTGAGCGATAAGGTTAATGAAGGCTGGATTGTTGGGGGGATTTTAATGCCATCCTTAATGACTCGGAGAAGGAGGGTGGCCGTCGTAAACACAAGATTTTGATGGAGGAATTCTGTAATACTCTGGAGGAGTTAAAGCTGACTGATGTCAAAACTTGTAATGGGTGGTTTACGTGGACTAACAACAGGGATGGAGATTGGCTTGTTAAAGAGAGGCTGGATAGATTCGTTGTCTCTGATGCTACCATGGAAAATCTTCCCTTTCTTACCTCTTATATCGTTCGCCAGTCCAAATCTGACCACGAGGCTATCATGATGGATACGGAAGGTAGTAAACCCAAGAAGGAAAGGGCTGGTCATAGGGCTTGGTTTAGATATGATACTTGCTGGGCGGATGAGCAGGAACTTAAGGACATCATCACGAACATATGGTTAAAGGAGGATCGCACTATGCTAGAGAAAATGGACCTGACTCGTGATAAGCTAGGCCCGTGGCAATACCATCGCTTTCAAAGAATGAAGAACAAAATAAAAGGGTTGGAGGAGGAGATTAGTAAGCTCATGGATGGCTGTTCAAATGAGGGGACCAAGCGTCAGCTTAAACAAGCTCGTGGTAAGCTTGGTCATCTTTATGATGTTGAGGAAAAATACTAGGCACTCAGGGCGCGTTCCCAGTGGCTGAAGGAGAGGGATAGAAATACTCGCTATTTCTACGTTCGTGCTTCGGGTCGTAGAAGGAAGAATAATATTTCGAGACTTAAAGATGCGCAAGGGAATTTGCATGAAGACGAGGAGGAGATTGGCCACATTGCGTAGAACTACTTTAACGATCTGTTTGAGACCTCGTGTAATATGGATGTTGATAGAGACTTACAGTACATTCCTAGTTGCATTGATGAGGATACAAATCGAAGGCTGAATGCTACTTTTATGGACGAGGAGATCTTGAAGGCGTTTAAGCAAATGGACCCTCAAAAGGCACCGGGGATCGATGGGCTCTCGGGGAGATTTTTCAAGGACCATTGGTCTACTGTGGGGGATGATGTCCTGAAATTATGTCATGATATCCTTAAGGGCGATAAAAGTGCTGGTTGTGTTAATGATACTTTGATTGTTTTAATCTCTAAAATTAAAGAACCTTGTGAAATGGCTAATTTTCGTCCTATTAGTCTTTACAGGGTGATTTATAAGTTGGTCTCAAAGACTCTGGGTAATCGGCTCATGGAGGCCCTCCCTGTGTGTATAAGCCAAAACCAAAGCACCTTCGTTCCAAATCGGATGATCCACGACAATGTTTTAATAGCTCACGAGCTAGTGCACTATCTTCGTAGCTCCAAAAATGGTCCGAACAAAGGATGTGTGATCAAGCTCGACATGAGCAAAGCTTATGACCGGGTGGAGTGACGTTTCCTCGAGAATGTGATGAAAAAAATGGGTTTTTCCTCTACTTGGGTTAATAAAATCATGGATTGTGTTTGTACTATCCGTTGTAGAGTCAAATGCAATATGAGTCAATCCGATGTTATTATTCCAGAGAGGGGTCTACGTCAAGGGGACCCGCTTTCTCCTTACTTGTTTCTTTTTTGTATGGAAGCCCTATCTCGTTTGTTAATTCATGCGCAAGAGACTCAATTGATTAAGGGCATTCGGGCTAGTATGAATGGCCCTAGTATTAATCATCTCTTCTTCATTGACGATGCCCTGTTTTTGTTAGGAATAAACAAAGTGAGGTGATGGCGTTCTCGAAGATTTTGGAGTCTTTTGAGCGCATGTCGGGTCAGCGCATCAACTTGGACAAATCCATGGTTTACTTTAGCCCGAACAACCTTGATTCTCAACGTGAAAGTTTGAGCCGCTTACTAAAGATGAGGGTGGTCCCCAACCTCGATGTATATCTTGGGTTACCTAACCCGTTTGGTAAAAAGAAGCATGATGCTTTCAAAAGCATCCTGGATCGCACAGCTAACAGGATTAATAGCTGGTCAAAGCGGCTTCTTTCTTATGGGGGGAAGGAAATTTTCATTAAATTGATTCTCCAAGCCGTCCCTACTTACGCGTTTTCGATCTTCTTTGCTCTTAATGGTGTGTTAGAGGAGCTTCAATCCATGGTTGGACGGGTTTGGTGGGGCGGTAAAGATAATAACCGTAGTTGGCATATGCTTTCATGGAACCGCATGTGTTTCCCTAAAGGGATAGGGGTCTTGGGTTCAGGGACCTTCGTCCCTTTAATGTGGCCCTGCTCGGTAGGCAAGTGTGACGCCTTACGAATTGTAAAGATACGCTTTGCTTTCGGGTCTTGAGTGCCAAGTATTTCTCGAATGGGGACGTCCTTCACCCAAAGCGTGTTGAAAAACCCTCCTTTACTTGGCAAAGCATTGCTAAAGCCGCTTATACGTTATATGACGGGTTTGGTTGGAACGTGGGCCAGGGAGATAAGATTGATATCTGGCGTGACTACTGGGGTGTCGAGGGTCTGTCGGGTGCCTCGATTAGGCTGAGCAAGAGGGAGGTCCATGAGGAGAAAGTGCACGACCTACTGAACAACGAAAAAGATGGGTGGAATGAGAGAAGGGTTCTTGAGATGTATGGCGAAGACTTGGGGGACCAAATTTACAAAATCCCCATTCTTCATAATGGCCCTGAAGATTACCGTATCTGGCTCCATAACCCCCTCGGCTATTATTCTATTAAGTCTGCTTATTCCTGGTTGACTATTAAGTATGTGGGCTTCGGTCCTCATCGAATTTTTTAGAAGCTAACGTGGAAACTCCAGACTCTTCCGAAGATTAAGATTTTTTGCTGGCGGTTTGGGCACGAGTTCCTTTCAACGTACATGAATATTTCTGGCATTCGTAGGGAGATGAACAACAAATGTCCTAGATGTCGGCTGACTAGAGAGACCCTGCTTCATGCTATGAGAGATTGTCCTAAGGCTAAAGCGGTGCTGGTTCATGGAGGCCTGAATAATAACTTGCTTGAGGGTTCCTATGGTTGGTGTGTGGATTGGCTCGGGGATGTGGCTCGTACGCTTGATAAGAAAGCCTTTTCTGATTTTATTACGGTGCTCTGGAATATTTGGAATAGCCGAAACATTAAAGTTTTCCGGGACGTGGAGGAAGAGGCTATAGTAACGTGGGAAAGGGCTGCTGTGTTAAGCAGAGATTTTCGTATTTTTAATTTCATGGAGAAGCCGATGCTTCCTAAACCGATTATGGAGAAAAGCTGAAAGAAGCCGGAGCAGGGTGTGGTTAAAATAAATTTTGACGCGTCTCCGAATGGGAGAAAGATGAGCTTCGAGCTTGTGGCGAAGGATCATGACGGCTTTGTCCTTGGAGGGCGGGTTGGTATGGTGGAGAAGAATGCTCAAGTCGAATGGGCCGAGTTTCATGCGCTGGAAGGGAGCTTCAGATTTGCGCGCTCTAGGAACTGGCTTAAGCTGGAATTTGAGACCGATTGCGTCAGTTTAGTGAACAGGCTTAATAGGAGGACGGTTGACCTTTCAACTTTGGGCTATCGCATTAGGGAGAGCATGAAAATTTTGGATTTCTGTGATAGTTTTAATTTTGTTTGGGCCCCACGCTGTTGTAATAAGGTTGCTGATTTTCTTAGCAAGTGGGCTACGACCCAGAATTGTATTAAGAATTTTGATATGGATAGCCCTGTCGAAATTCATGATATTATTTTATGTGATGCAATAAATTGAGGTTGACCTTCGGGTCTTTTTATCAAAAAAAAAAAATGTCGCTTGGTAGTAGATTGACGAAGTTTTTTTAGCTTTTTAAGGGGTAGAGATCCGCTGCCCCCCGACGTGGCCCCCCCAAACCCGAGGTGGGGTGTGTCTTCAGCGCCCCATGGGGGTCGAGTTGTCCCGCAACAACTCACTAGCGGTGGTGGGTCGATCGCCGGCACTAGTAACCGGGGTGACGATTTTTCGGCCAGTCAAGCCCGTGCCCATAGAAATATAGCCAACGACTCCAGGACCAAGTTCCCTATATCGGGCAAAGATCTCTTGGGGTGGCTTATGCATTGCTATGGGCTCGAGCTTGGTTTGCCCGATCTCCCCCGTCATCTTTAGGGATGCCTTATGCCTCCCAAGTCGGCAACCACTCGGCGCCTTGGCCTTGCCAAGGCCTTGCCTACACTCGAAGCTGCCCGTGACCCCAGCACCAAGTCCCTTTGACGGCAACGGCTCACTGGGGGGCGTAAGTTGAGCTTGTAGGCTCGGTCTTGGCTCGACCAAGTCCCAGTTTGATTTTGTCCCTCGTAGTTCTCGTGCCAAGCGATTGTAGTGTGCCCTCATTTCATTGTTCCTTCCGCTCCCTTACCAATACATTGGTTGGGTGGGTTGTTGGCCAGTGTGCGTGGGTGCTACTACTAGTACGCAATGGGCATATAAGTTGTGTTTTGGTTGTGTGTGTTGGCAGGCTCCATGCTACCCGCATCGAACTATCGAGCTGTACTCCTCTTCATTGACTCCCCTTGTTCTAATTGAACCCAAGGGGTGCGATCGGGATCCTGTGTTGCATACCTAAGCCAGATGGAATTATGGATGTGTTGCCATCCCTTCTCCATCTTGTGCCCTTTGTGGTGCGTGGTGGACCATAATCGTTCCCTGTGTCCCGAGTGCGCCCTCTTGAATCGGTGTGGCCTTGTCGGTGCACTGGTGCTCGATCGTGCTTTCGGATGGGGAAAATATTTTTGAGAGTAGGGCTCAGGCCCTTGTCGCTTGATGCCTATGCATTTTGTCTCTTGACACGGACGATGCTCGTGCTCTGTTATGACCTCTTCATTGCTCACGCGGCATGTTGAGGGCCATGCAGTGCCGACGTCGCGGAGGAATGCTACCTGGTTGATCCCGCCAGTAGTCATATGCTTGTCTCAATGATTAAGCCATGCATGTGTAAGTATGAACAAATTGCATCGTGAAGCTGCGAATGGCTCATTAAATCGATTATAGTTTGTTTGATGGTATTTGCTACTCGGATAACAAAGTAGTAATTCTAGAGCTAATACGTGCAACAAACCCGACTTACGGAAGGGATGCATTTATTAGATAAAAGGTCGATGCGGGCCTTGCCGTTGCTCGATGATTCAAGATAACTCAACGGATCGCATGACCTTTGTGCCGCGACGTATCATTCAAATTTTTGCCCTATCAACTTTCGATGGTAGGATAGTAGCCTACTATGGTGGTGACGGAGAATTAGGGTTCGATTTTGGAGAGGGAGCCTGAGAAAAGGCTACCACATCCAAGGAAGGCAGCAGGCGTGCAAATTACCCAATCCTGACATGGGAAGGTAGTGACAATAAATAACAATACTGGGCTCTATGAGTCCGGTAAATGGAATGAGTACAATCTAAATCCCTTAACGAGGATCCATTGGAGGGCAAGTCGGTACCCAGCAGCCGCATGTAATTCTAGCTCCAATAGCGTATATTTAAGTTATTACGGTTAAAAAGCTCGTAGTTGGACTTAGGGGTGGGTCGACCAGGTGCGCCTCACGGTGAGCACGCCGGTGCTGCTTTCGTCCTCTGCGCGGTGATGCACTCCACGGCCTTAATTGGCGGGTCGTTCCTCGTATTGTTACTTTAAAGAAATTAGAGTGCTCAAAGCGAGCCCACGCTTGTATACATTAGCATGGGATAACATCGAGGATTTCAATCCTATTGTGTTGGCCTTCGGGATCGGAGTAATGATTAACGAGGGACGATCGGGGCATTCGTATTTCATAGTCGGTGGTGAAATTCTTGGATTTATGAAAGTCGAACAAGCTGCGAAAGGATTTGCCAAGGATGTTTTCATTAATCAAGAACGAAAGTTGGGGGCTCGATTCGATCGAGATACCGTCCTAGTCTCAACCATAAGCGATGCTTGACCAAGGATCGGTAGATGTTGCTTTAGGACTCACGGCACCTTATGAGAAATCAAAGTCTTTGGGTTCTGGGAGTATGGTCGCAAGGTGAAACTTAAAGGAATTTGTGGAAGGGCACCACCAGAGTGGAGCACGCGGCTTAATTTGACTCAACACGGGAAACTTACTGAGTCCAAACATAGTAAGGATTGGCGATCGAGAGCTCTTTCTTGATTCTATGGGTGGTGGTGCATGGCCGATCATAGTTGGTGGTGGAGCGATTTGTGCAGTTAATTTCATTAACGAACGAGACCTCGGACACGCTAACTAGCTACACGGAGGTGGTCCTCCGTGGCTAGCTTCTTAGAGGACTATGGCCTTTTAGGCCAAAAAGTTTGAGGCAATAACAGTGCTGTGATGCCTCGGATGTTCGCGGGGCACGCGCGCGGGCTGCGATGTATTCAACGAGTCTATAGCCTTGGCCGACGGGCCGGGTAATCTTTGAAATTTCATCGTGATGGGGATAGATCATTGCAATCGTTGGTCTTCAACGAGGAATTCCTAGTAAGCGCGAGTCATCAGCTCGCTTTGACTACGTCCCTGCCCTTTGTACACACCGCCCGTCGCTTCTACCGATTGAATGGTTTGGTGAAGTGTTCAGATCGCGGCGACGTGGGCGGTTCACTGCCCGCGACGTCGCGAGAAGTCTACTGAACCTTATCATTTAGAGGAAGGAGAAGTCGTAACAAGGTTTCCGTAGGTGAACCTACGGAAGGATCATTGTCGAAACCTGCCTAGCAGAATGAACCGTGAATGCGTTGTAAACAACACTGGAGGTGGTGCGGGTGCATCCTCGCCTCTAGCCACCCCCGTGTCTTGGAGTGGTCGGTCTCGTCGTCCTTTTGCCCATCGGGTGGGGTGAGATGTCAAGATCAACCTCTTCGAGGCAAAAACGAACAAACCCCAGTGTGGTGTGCCAAGGAATCAAAAGCGAAAAGAGGGCACGTCTTCGCGTCAGCGCGCACCGCTCGCGGTGTCAGTGCTTCAGTGATGTTGTTCTTTTTTCACAAAATATTACAGAACGACTCTCGGCAATGAATATCTAGACTCTCGCATCGATGAAGAACGTTGTGAAATGCGACACTTGGTGTGAATTGCAGAATCCCGTGAACCATCGAGTCTTTGAACGCAACTTGCGCCCGAAGCCATTAGGCCGAGGGCACGTCTGCCTGGATGTCACGCATCGTCGCCCCCATCAAACCTCGAGCTCTCGAGCCTCAGTTGGATTGCGGGGGGGAATTGGCCTCCCGTACACTCACAGCCAGCGGTTAGCCTAAATTTGAGTCTTCGACGACATCATTGTCGCGACCATCGGTGGTAATACTGTAAGCAAACCTCGTTTAGAGTCATGCGCGTTAAATCGATCGAGACCCTTGAACCCTTTCGGCATCGCAAGGCGCGGTGCTAGAATCGCGACCCAGTCGGGCGGGATTACCATTTGAGTTTAAGCATATCAATAAGCGGAGGAAAAGAAACTTACGAGATTCCCTAGTAACGCGAGCGAACAAGGGAAAAGCCCAGCTTGAGAATCGGGCGCCACCGCGTCGTCGGGTGTAGTCTAGAGAAGCGTCCTCGCGGCGGACCGGGCCCATGTCCCCTGGAAAGGGAATCGAGAGGGTGAGAGCCCCGTCGTGCCGGACCTGTCACACCACAGGTGCTGTCTACGAGTCGGGTTGTTTGGGAATGCACCCTAATCGGCGGTAAATTCCGTCCAAGGCTAAATACGGGCGAGAGACCGATAGCGAACAAGTACCACGAGGGAAAGATGAAAAGGACTTTGAAAAGAGAGTCAAGCCCGTGCCCATAGAAATGTAGCCAACGACTCCAGCACCAAGTTCCGTATATCAGGCAAAGATCTCTTGGGGTGGCTTATGCATTGCTAGGGGCTCGACCTTGGTTTGCCCGATTTCCCCCGTCATGTTTAGGGATGCCTTGTGCCTCCCAAGTCGGTAACCAACCAGCGCCTTGGCCTTTCCAAGGCCTTGCCTGCATTCGAAGCTGCCCGTGACCCCAGCACCAAGTCCTTTTGACGGTAACGGCTCACTGGGAGGCATAAGTTGAGTTTGTAGGCTCAGTCTTGGCTCGACCAAGTCCCAGTTGGATTTCGTCCCTCGTAGTTCTCGTGCCAAGCGATTGTGGTGTGCCCTCGTTTCATTGTTCCTTCCACTCCCCTACCAATACATTGGTTGGGCAGGTTGTTGGCCGGTGTGCGTGGGCGCTACTACTACTACGCAATGGGCATATGAGTGGTGTTTTGGTTGTGTGTATTGGCAGGCTCCGTGCTACCCGCATCGAACTGTCGAGCCGCACTCCTCTTCATTGACTCCCCATGTTCTAATTAAACCCAAGGGGTGCGATCGGGATCCTGTGTTGCGTACCTAAACCAGATGGACTTATGGATGTGTTGCTGTCCCTTCTCCATCTCGTGCCCTTTGTGGTGTGTGGTGGACCACAATCGTTCCCTGTGTCCCGAATGCACCCCCTTGAATCGGTGTGGCCTCGTCGGTGCACTGGTGCTCGATCGTGCTTTCGGATGCGAAAAATATTTTTGAGAGTAGGGCTCAGGCCCTTGTCTCTCGATGCCTATGCATTTTGTCTCTTGACACGGATGATGCTCCTGCTCTGTTATGACCTCTTCGTTGCTCACGCGGCATGTTGAGGGCCATGCGGTGGCCGATGTCGCGGAGGAATGCTACAGTTGAACACCGCCGGTAGTCATATGCTTATGCGAAAGATTAAGCCATGCATGTGTAAGTATGAAGCAATTGCACGGTGAAAGCGTGAATGGCTCATTAAATTAGTTATAGTTTGTTTGATGGTATTTGCTACTCGGATAACCGTAGTAATTCTAGAGCTAATACGTGCAACAAACCTCAGCTTCTGGAAGGGATGCATTTATTAGATAAAAGGTCAACGCGGGCTTTGCCCGTTGCTCTGATGATTCATGATAACTCAACAGATCGTACGGCCTTTGTACCGGCGACGCATCATTCAAAATTTTGCCCTATCAACTTTCGATGGTAGGATAGTGGCCTACTATGGTGGTGATGTGACACCCCTAATTTGACCCTAGTCGGAAAGTGGTTTCAGGACCACAAAACCGAGTTACAAAAATAATTAATTGTTATATTCTATGCTTATTATTTGTGAATAAGTATGTGTGAAAATTTCATATGTGTGAAAATTTCATGCTTTAATTTTGTCATTTGGATGTGAAATTAGCTAAAAAGAACATATTGAGGAACTTTAAAAATATGATAGGCAAATGTCCAAGTGATTAAAATGTTAAACTACTAAAGTTGTGGACTTGCATGTCAAATGGCCCACTTTTAATATTAGTGGACCAGTAATGATGTATGATTTTGGCATTATGTGTATATTATATTTAGTAAATAATATTTAATAGTTTATATTATAAAATACATAAATTTTATTAAAGAGGACTTAGTTGTAAATTGTTAAAAGGGTGATAGATAGATTTTGAAGTGACCAAACCTTAAGGTTTATTATTGTGGAGGATTTGCATGCTTATTTGACCATTTTCTATCCATGTTCACGGTAGTAGGGGTTGTTATGATGCATTATGTGTTTTAAATTAATAAATTATATATTTATAATATGTTATAATTAAAACTTGATAAAATAAAAGTGAATATGGTGATAAAAACAAGGTGAGCTTCATAGCCTTCATTTGAGCTAGGAACTAAAGAAAACAAATAGGAGAAGAAGCTTTGGATATTCGATTATCTGAAGGGCTAAAATTCAAGGTGAATACTTGTTAAATTGATATTAAATTTGATGTTTTGAGTTCCTAGCTTTATGCTACCTTAAACCCATGGATTTATTCTCTTGAATTGGTTATGTGGCATGTTGGTATTGGATAGGAAATGTCAATTTTGATAGCTAAAAATGGATTTGGAATAAGGAGTGTTTGATAGACTTAGAAGATGAAATTGTAAGTGATTATGAGCTTATAATCTTAATTAGGGAAAATTTATGTTTAATATGACTTAATTGTTGAGGATATCATTGCCATGGAAATTGAGCATGGAAAAAAAAATCTGGTGTGGGATATATGAAGCTGAAAATTTAGTTTGAAGTGTGGTAATTGTGTTAAAGATGAACATTAAACCTTTATGTTTTATGGTCTTGTAAGTTAGGTGTAAAACCAATGGCCTTTTATGCTTGGCATGGAATTAGTGGTTAAATGATTTATGAACTTATTATAATTTGAAAATTTGATGGTTTTATGAAGAAAGGGCATTCGGAAATAGAGGTTAAATTATAATAACCTCACCTTAGTGAATTGAAGTAAATTTGACTCTTTATAGGATTAAATTACCTATGACCGAATGTGATGAAATTGTCAAGAAATAAATTTGATTAAATGAGATTCGGTTAATGGTGGGTGTATAGAATAATTGAATGCTAATTTGATTAACTCTCTAATGGTCAAATGTGTTAAACCTTAAAAGCATGATTTAGTTTAACCAAGGAGAACTTGTATATTTGTAGGAAGGCATGTTTGAGCGTGTATTGATAATTGATTTTGAAGGTTCAGCTTTATGCCTTGATAGTTGGTTTTGAAGTATATGATGTCTTGGTATAAAAATATGTGCATTCGGTTACTTTCATAACATGCATTTAAAGTGTCCTTTGGATGCAATTGCTTATGCACTTGAGGGTATATGAGTTAATTTTCTTTATGGCAAATTTGGATAAGAAGCTAACTAATAATATGCTAAGGTAGTCATGTGGATAATTGGCTTTGTGAATATTATTAAAGGTGTAATTAGTTATATGCATAGGTCATGGTAAATTGACCACATAACTAGTATATGTATATAAAGCGACACGGTGATACCTAGGTAAATGTATTTGGGATGGTTTTAATGAAATAAACCGAATGTGTGCGGATGTATCGAGGTGTTGCCTTATGTATGAGTTTCATTGAGAAGATTTACCTTGTTGTTTTTAATGATATAACAAGGTGATTAAAATAGTTTAAATTTTGTTAATTAAGCTCAAGAGCGTAGAGGGCAATTTTGGATAAAGAGAAAGTAAGCGGATAGCCGTGGATATCTAGTCGTCGACCACTTCCGAGGTAAGTTTTAAGTGATTAAACGTTGAGTAAATTCAATCATAATAGGACATAATGAGTTGATTTAATAGGATATGATGTGGCCATGATATGTTTTAAATTCAAATGGTAAGTTCATAAGTGTTTGGACTTGGAAATTTAAGAGCAAATTGTAATAATTTGCTTAGGACAGCAGCAGTAACATGATTTTAGAAAATCACCATAAATTGTTGGTGTGGAATTATAAGCTGAATAGAATACGTAATCAAAGATTAATTAGTCTAGTTTCTTATAAAAGAGACCGTGTGAGCAAAGAAATTTCCTATAAAGAGATATTTAAAGTTGTGTGAGGCGGTGTCAGAATGACTTCGAAATCCCCTGTTTGGTTTTTAGAAAATCATTATAATTTGTACAAAAATGGTTATAAGATAAAATTTATATGCTTAGACTCCTTAATGAGTCTAGTTTCAAATGAAATCAAATAGAACACATTTTGAATTCTGTACAATGGGAAATTTAATTCGTAGTGAAGAGTGGTCAGATTAGTCAAACAGTGAACAGGGGAAACTTTAAGAAAAAAATCTGGTATTGATTGGCCAAACCTAAAATTCTGAAAATTTTATGGATGGAAAATATATGAGTCTATATTCAGGGAAAATTAACGGCAATTGATTTGGAGTTTTGTAGCTCCAGTTATAAATAATTTAGTGACTATTGCTCAGGAAAACAGCTTGTGCTGAATTTGTGATTATGTTGTAAACCTTGATAAAACTATTTGAGTTGCTTATAAGCTATCGATTAAATATTGGTAATCAAGTACCAAATCTGTACTAAAGTGAAGCTATGAGTAAGTAAATGACTAGTAGACCTAGTCAATTTTATTACGATGAATGTGAAAGTGTATGTATGTGATAAGGCCGAATGGCCAATGTGATAAATGTGGAAGTGTATAAGCGTGATAAGTCAGAAGGACATTTGTGTCAGATACTATATCAGGTTAAAACCCCACAGGCTTTATGCGAGAATATTATCTGATTAATGTCCGTGAGGCTTCGTTGCTTGTACTATATCAGAGCTTTAAAGACCCAAGCGGCTAAATGCTAGGATTCAAGTAAGACTTTGATATTGAGTATCTGCAATAAGTTACCCTCAAATAAGTATTATGTATTTAAGATGTTTAGGTACGTATTACTTACTCATTGGTGGATTGATTTCGAGGTGAATTATTAGTATCAAGGAGGTATGTATATGTGATTAATATTATAACTCCAAATATGAGAATGATCTAATTGGTAATGGTATGCTTGTATAATGAAGTATGTGATGAAATATTTTTATGTATTAACGTATATTCTGCCCAAAGGCCTTATGATTTGAGTATAGGTTGTGTTCAGCTAGATGTGTCAATACAAGATAAGGACCATGTTCGGTTCTTTATGTGCCAATACGGTAATTTAGTACTTATCATGTGAAATACTTGAAAATATGGAGGTGATTATGAACAAGTGGATGGGATTTTTGAAAGTTGTAAAATTGGTGAAGAATGTGCTTACCATGTGAATCGAACTTCAGTTGATGAAGAATGTGCTTCGGAAATATTCGACCGTCTAGGTCATTATTATTCAAAAGTATATATATGTGATAGCTAAGTAATGCGTTTATTGATATTATGGTTCGTGATGAAGCTCTAGATTAATTTCATCGAACAGTTGAAATGAATGACCAATGATATTGAATGAAAACACTTTGTGACTTAAAACTCAAGGCTAAAGAAAGGTGTATTAAATTATGTGAAATTTTGGCTAGGTATCTTGGGTCAAATGAGATTTTACTTAGACTAAGTATATGTAAAAGCGTCATTGATTCAACAAAATTATTGTTTTGCTTAAAACTTACTAAGCTTACTTAAAGCTTACTCTGTTCGTTCATGTTTTGGTCCGTAGGTTGTGGATTCTGACTACCGGCTCGGGGATCGTCGATTGCACTCCGTCATACTATCTACCATTACGGCAGCCATAAGATGGGATTATCTTATGGCATGTATAGGATAGACAATAAGTAGAATGATACTTTGACCTTCGTAGAAGTCATGTGATTACTGGTATCTTATGGAGCTTACTTGTATAAGTGTTAAATTCGAACTTTGTTGCGTCTAGCAATTTAGTAAATGAATGATCTTTATATATAAAAAAATGTGTTCAAAATTTTACATTACCGATCGGATTCCTAGTTTTCGGTGCGCCTCGTTCTATTTCTCGTGACGGTTATGGGATAGGAGTGTTACAGTGTGGGTGACGGAGAATTAGGGTTCGATTCGGAGAGGAGCACGAGAAGCGGCTACCACATTGAAGGAAGGCGGCGGTAGCGCAAATTACCCAATCCTCGACTGCGGGAGGTAGTGACAATAAATAACAATACCGGGCTCTATGAGTCGGTAATTGGAATGAGTACAATCTAAATCCCTTAACGAGGATCCATTAGAGGGCAAGTGCGGTGCCGCAGCATGTGGTAATTCCAGCTCCAATAAGCGTATATTTAAGTTGTTGCGGTTAAAAGCTCGTAGTTGGACTTAGGGGTGGTCGGCCGGTCCGCCTCACGGTGGCCGGCGATGCCGCTGCGTCCCTACTGCCGGCGATGCGCTCTGGCCTTAATTGGGTGAGTCGTTCCTCCAAAGTATTTGTTACTTTGAAGAAATTAGAGTACTCAAAGCAGGCCTACGCTTGTATACATTTGCATGGGATAACATCATAGGATTTTGATCCTATTGTGTTGCCTTCGGGATCGGAGTAATGATTTGAGAGGACGACTGGGGCATTCATATTTCATAGTCGAGGTGAAATTCTTGGATTTATGAAAGACGAACAACCGCAAAAGCATTTGCCAAGGATGTTTTCATTAATCAAGAACGAAAGTTGGGGGCTTAAAGATGATCGAGATACCGTCCTAGTCTCAACCATAAACGATGCCGACCGGGGATCGGCGGATGTTGCTTTTAGGACTCGTGGCACCTTATGAGAAATCAAAGTCTTTGGGTTCCGGGGAGTATGGTCACAAGGTGAAACTTAAAGGAATTGTGTGTGAAGGGCACCACAGGGAGTGGAGCACTGCGGCTTAATTTGACTCAACAGGGGAAACTTACGGTGTCTAGACATAGTAAGGATTGTGGTGAGAGCTCTTTCTTGATTCTATGGGTGGTGGTGCATGGCCGTTCTTAGTTGGTGGAGCGATTTGTGCGGTTAATTCCGTTAACGAAGCGAGACCTCGACCTTACTAACTAGCTACACGGAGGTGATCCTCCGTGGCTAGCTTCTTAGAGGACTATGGCCTTTTAGGCCAAGGAAGTTTGAGGCAATAACAGTGCGTGATGCCCTTAGATGTTCTCGGGCCGCGCGCGCTTACATCTGCTGATGTATTCAACGAGTCTATAGCCTTGGCCGAGCGGGCCGGGTAATCTTTGAAATTTCATCGTGATGGGGATAGATCATTGCAATTGTTGGTCTTCAACGAGGAACTCCTAGTAAGCGCGAGTCATCATTTCGCGTTGACTACGCCCGCCGCCCCCTTTGTACATACCGCTGCGTCGCTCCTACCGATTGAATGGTCCGATAAAGTGTTGGATCACGGCGACATGGCGGTTTCTTGCCGCCACGACGTCGCGAGAAGTCCACCGAACCTTATCATTTAGAGGAAGGAGAAGTCGTAACAAGGTTTCCATAGGAGAACCTGTGGAAGGATCATTATCGAAACTTGCCCAGCAGAACGACCCGTGAACGCGTTGTAAACAACACTGGAGGTGGTGCGGTGCATCCTCGCTTTAGCCACCCCTGCGTCTTAGAGCGGTCGGTCTCGTCGTCCCTTTGCCCATCGGGCGGGGTGAGATGTCAAGATCAACCTCTTCGAGGGAAAAACGAACAAACCCCCGGCGCGAATTGTGCCAAGGAATCGAAACGAAAAGAGGGGCACGTCTTCCGTCGCCGCACGCTCGCGATGTCGGTCCGATGATGTTGTTCTTTTTGTCGTAAAATGTTACAGAACGACTCTCGCAGCGGATATCTCGGCTCGCATCGATAAAGAACGTGGCGAAGCGTGATACTTGGTATGAATTACGTAATCCCATGAACCATCGAGTCTTTGAACGCAAGTTACGCCCCAAGCCATTGGGCGAGGCATCACGCTGGGTGTCACGCATCATCGCTTCCCATCCAACCTCGAGCCCTTGGGCCTCGGTTGGATAACGAGCAAATTGGCCTCCGCGTGCGCCCGCAGCACGTAGTGGTAATCTTGTAAGGAAACCTCGTTCGGAGTCGTGCGCATTAAATCGATCGAGACCCTTGAACCCTTTCGGCATCGCAAGGGCGGTGCTCGCATCGCGACCCAGTCGAGCGGGATTACACACCGAGTTTAAGCGTATCAATAAGTGGAGGAAAAGAAACTTACCAGATTCCCCTAGTAATGGCGAGCAGAAAAGCCCAACTTGAGAATCAAGCATACCGGGCGCCTCGAATTGTAGTGCTGGAGAAGCGCCTCGCCAAGTGACGGGGCCCAAGTCCCTTGGAAAGGGACGGAGAGGGTGAGAGCCTGTCGCACCACGCAGGCGCCGTCTCACGAAGTCGGGTTGTTTGGGAATACACCCAGTAATCGGCGGTAAATTCCATCCAAGGCTAAATACTGAGCGAGAGATCGAGCGAATGAACAAGTACCGCGAGGAAAGATGAAAAGGACTTTGAAAAGAGAGTCAAAGGGTGCTTGAAATTATCGGGAGGGAAGCAGATGAGGGCCGCTGATGTGCCCCGATAGGATGTAAAACAGCGAGAGTCGGTCCGCCGATCGGCTTCCGGGGCATGGATCGGCGCTGGTCGTGGGCGGCGGCCCAAGCCCGAGCCTTTGATACGCTGCGCGAGATGTCGTCGCCTCGATCGTGGGGATCCAAAGACGCGTCGTCTCGGCATGCTTCGGCACCTGCGTGCTCTGGACGTCGGCCTCCGAGCTCCCATTCGGCCCGTCTTGAAAAACGTACCAAAGAGTCTGACATGTGTGCGAGTCAACGGGCTAGAAAACCCGTAAGGCGCAAGGAAGCTAATTGGCGGGATCCCTTGCGGATGCACCGCCGACCGACGTTGATCTTCGAGAAGGGTTAGAGTGAGAGCATGCTGCCGGGACCCGAAAGATGGTGAACTATGCTCGAAGCCGTGGCGGCCGCAGAGAAACTCTGGTGGAGGCTGCAGCGATATACTAACGCAAATCGTTAAATCTCGACTTGGGTATAGGGGACGAAAGACTAATCGAACAATCTAGTGGTATTGGTTTCCTCAAAGTTTCCTCGGGATAGCTGGAGCCCTTAGCGAGTTCTATCGGGTAAAGCCAATGATTAGAGGCATCGAGGCGCAACGCCTCGACCTATTCTCAAACTTTAAATTGGTAAGACGGTGCCGTGGCGCTTCATCGAGCGCCGCGCACGGAATCGAGCTCCAAGTGGGACATTTTTGGTAAGGTAAGCGGCGATGCGGATGAACCGGAGGCGGGTTAAGGTGCCTAAGCTAATCGCTAACCTAAAACCCACAAAGGGTGTTGGTCGATTAAGACAATGACGGTGGTCATGGAAGTCGAAATCGCTAAGGAGTGTGTAACAACTCACCGCCGAATCAACTAGCCCCAAAAATGGATGGCGCTTAAGCGTCGACCTATACCGACCGTCGGGGCAAGGGCGAGCCCGATGAGTAGGAGGGTAAGAGCGATCGCCGTAAAAACTTCGGGCGTGAGCCTGCACGGAGTGACTTTCGAGTGCGAGATCTTGGTGGTAGTAGCAAATATTCAAATGAGAACTTTGAAGGCGAGAGGGAAAGGTTCCATGAAGCGGCACTTGCACATGGGTTAGTCGATCCTAAGAGCGGAAGGGAAGCCCGTCGATAGCGCGTCTAGCGCGAGCGAAAGGGAATCGGGTTAAAATCACGAACCAGACGCGCCGCGGACGCAGAACGTTAGTGAGTCGGAGACATCGGTAGGGGCCTCGAAAGAGTTATCTTTTCTGTTTAATGGCCATCCACCACTGAAAGCGGCTCACCGAGGTAGGGTCCGGCGGAGAGAAGAGCACCGCACGTCGTGTGGTGTCAGTGCGCCGGTGCCCTTGAAAATCTAGAGGGCCAAGTCTTTGTCCGCACCGGTTGTACTCATAACCGCATCAGTTTCCAAGGTGAACAACCTCGGTCAATGGAACAATGTAGGTAAGAGGAAGTCGGCAAAATGGATCCGTAACCTCGGGAAATGGATTTGCTACGAGGGCTTGGCACGGGGTCGATCCGAACCCGTCATTTGTCGGTGCACTACTCGAGGGCCTTCCAGGCGACGAACGATCGACTCGAAGGCGCAATGCGGACAAGGAGAATCCATTGTTTAATTAAAAAAAAAGCATTGCGATGGTCCTGCGGATGCTCACGCAATGTGATTTACGCTTGATGCTCTAAATGTCAAAGTGAAGAAATTGAACCAAGCGCGGGTAAACGCAGGGGAGTAACTATGACTCTCTTAAGGTAGCCAAATTCCTCGTCATCTAATTAGTGGCGTGCATGAATGAATTAACTAGATTCCCACCGTCCTCTGTCTACTATCGGTGAAACCACACCATGGAAGCGGGCTTGGCGAATCAATGGGAAAGAAGAAGACCTGTTGAGCTTGACTCTAGTCAGACTTTGTGAAATGACTTGAGAGGTGTAGGATAAGTGGGAGCTCTCAGCTAAAATTGAAATACCACTACTTTTAACGTTATTTTACTTATTTCGTGAATCAGAGGTGGGGCACGACCCCTCTTTTTGGATCCAAGGTCAGCTTCGGCCGGCCGATATGGGCGGAAGACATTGTCAGGTGGGGAGTTTGGCTGGGGCGGCACATCTGCTAAAAGATAATATAGGTGTCCTAAGATGAGCTCAATGAGAACAGAAATCTCTTGTGGAACAAAAGGCTAAAAGCTCGTTTGATTTTGATTTCTAAATGCGAATACGAACCGTGAAAGCGTGGCCTATCGATCCTTTAGATATTCGGAATTTGAAGCTGGAGGTGTCAGAAAAGTTACCACAGGGATAATTGGCTTGTGGCAGCCAAGTGTTCATAGCGACGTTGCTTTTTGATCCTTCAATGTCGGCTCTTCCTATCATTATGAAGCAGAATTCACCAAGTGTTGGATTGTTCACCCACCAATAGGAGCGTGAGTGCGGGTTTAGACCGCCGTGAGGCAAGTTAGTTTTAACCTCACGATGGCGCGTCGCAATAGTAATTCAACCTAGTATGAGAGGAACCGTTGATTCGCACAATTGGTCATCGCGCTTTGGTTGAAAAGCGATGCGCGTGACTACAATGCGCTGGATTATGGACCGAACGCCTCTAAGTCGTAAGTCGGGCTAGAAGTGACGACACGCCGTCGCCTAATTGCCGACTCCGTAGAGGGGCCTTTGCCCCTAAGGGCGCGGTCGAGGTGCGTGACCGCCGCGGCGGACAAGTCGCGGCGCCTCCTGAGCGTAATTCCCACCGAGGCGGCGGGTAGAATCCTTTGTAGGCGACTTAAATCTGCGGCGGGGTATTGTAAGTGGCGAGTGGCGCTTGCTGCCACGATCCACCGAGATTCACCCTTTGTCGCTTCGATTCATCCCTCCCCATCGCCCTTCCAGTCCCCCTTGTTCTTTTTGTACGCCCAGACCACAGGGTCCCCAAGCGGGGGACTTGGTGTAAGGAGTTAGTTAGACACTTGGCCGTGTGACACCGGGAAACATGGCACAACGGGGGCTGTGGTGGTGCAGGTTCGAGCTCTCAACTGTTGGTGGCTCCAGGCACTTGTTCAATTCTCTGCCGTGTCGTACCATGCAATCATGCCACACTTCATTCGGCTTCTTGTATTTGTTTTTGGCCAACAGTTTAGAATACTAAGTGTTAAAAAATTTCAGTTTAAAATACTAAGTGTTAAAAAATTTTCAGTTTAAAATACCAAGTGTAACTGGCCAAGAAAAAACTACCCCCGTTTTAGACATGTGCGGGAGCCTCGGGCAACATAGGCTATCCCGTGGTGCGGGGTCATCGGGCAACATAGGCATCTTGGTGCCTCGGATGTGAGGGAGCGTCGAGCACCATCGGCCCCTGTTGGTGAGGAAGCGTTGGGCTGAAAAAAGTGTCCCTGTTTTAGACATCTGAAACATGTCCCTGTTTCAGACACATGAGTGTCGACTGGTAACGCATTGACCAAGTTTTTTTAGCTCTTTAGGGGGGAAGTGATATTGAGCGATCAGGGGTTATCTAGGGCAACGCCCACGCCCATCGCATTCCAAGACATCGGTGCCCCCCACCATTGGTTAGGTTCCCGGCGGTGCTCCGACAATCCATCCCGGGATATACAAAAGGAATCAACGAGTCCCACTCCAATCCCGAAGGTAGAATTCAAATACCGTTACACGCTCGGTACCCAATAACGAGTGAATCGTCCCCGTCCCTCCCTAATCCCAAAGGCCAAAGGTAGAATTCGGATACCGTTGCATCTTCGGTACCCAACAATGAATGAATCGTCCTGGTCCCTCCCCCGTTTTGCAACAAGAGCCTTCGGCATAAAATCGTCCCTCGGTCAAGCGGTAGCTTCGTACACCATCCCGTGGTTCGGGGCCATTAGTCACTATCAGCCCCTTCGATGTGTGGCAGCATCGGGCAGCATCGGCACCTTAGTGCATCGAATGTGCGGGAGGGTCAAGCACCAAAGCTAATTTTGGGCCGCTATTGGTGCGGAAGCGCCGACACCATAAAGTGTCCCCGTTTCAGACACATGAATGTCGCCTGGTAGCAAGATTTGGGCGATTTCTTTTCTTGTTTTTTTAGTTCGTGGGTCTACCTGTATTCTTTTGAATATTGTGGCAGTGTGGAGGGTTATGGGGGTGCTGATTTGTGTGGCGTGGCCTTATATTGTTGGTCTTTGTTTTGAATTTTGATACTGTTCGGTGATTTTATTTTTGATGCGGAAGAACCTGATTTTGATTAACGCTGGAAAAGACGTATTCTTGCAGTTCGATTGAACGAGTATTCACGGTGATTTTTGTCCTTTTTTTTCTATTTTTCGGTTCTTGGTATGTTGGGTGCGCTTTTCAATGTTTACGTGCGAAGTGCATGCTTTATTTGGGATAGATCGCTAAAAGCTTTGAGGCAGGCCCCACGGTGGATGTGAAAAGTCGCGGTGCTGTTGACTTTTCTTCATTCTTGTTTCTTTGTTTCTGCATGGATTAAGGGTTTCTTTCAAACCCTTTTGTCTTTTTGTTTTGCTTTGCATGCATGTACGGTTTTATTGGTACATTATTTTTTCAATTTCATTTTTGACGTTTCTGTGTGCTTCGTCTCTCTCATCTCCGGAGTAGCTCCCTTTGGGTTTCTTGATGGGAATTATTTTCTTTCACCTGGGCTGATTCTTGTGAAGTAGATATAGTCTATTAGCATCTTTTTATTCTTTTTGCTTTCTATCTGGTTTTGTGTTTTTGGTTGTCTCTGCTTTTGTTTTTTTCGTAAGTTTTTTAGTTTCTTTTTTCGTCTTTGTTAGATTAGTTTGCTGCGTTTCTTGCCTCTCTTTTTTTTGTCTTGTTGTGGTCTGCTAGGTTTCGCTATATCGAGGGTTTTTGGTCTCGGGACCTGTTTACTCTTCTTTCTGGCCATTCGTGGTCGCGTTTATTCTCGGTTGACAAATGGAGGAAAGGCTAGATAGTGATACGACAATATCGACGGATGAGATAAATGTGCTCCAGGGAAAGTTGAAGTTCTCAGAAGAAGAATCGGTTTAAATTATGAGCACAAATGATGGAAAAAAGTCAAAGGTTTCGAGTCATGGGCTGTGGGCAAGATTATGGCGACAGAGCATCCGAACAGAGAAGCGATGTATAGGGTGTTTAAGTCTCTTTGGTATACAAAAGAAGGGGTAGACTTTGTTGCATTAAAAGAAGGGGCTGTCATAGTCAAGTTCGGATGCTTGGAGAATCGAAGCCGAATTCTCAATCTTATGCCTTGGTTGTTCGACAAATGCCTATTCTCAATGGTACCATTTGTGAAGGGAAAGAACATAGCTTCTTATGAGTTTGGGCTGTCACCTTTTTGGTTAAAAGTCTACGATATCCCTATTGAACTCATGGATTGCCAACTAGCAGTGGAAGTAGGGAACACCATAGGTGAGCTGGTGGCGATAGATTGGAAGGACAGAAATGGTGCGTGGACAGAATTCATGAGACTAAAAGTAAAAATTGATATTTCAAAACCATTGAGGAGGATTGTGAAGTTAGCAAGTAGATATGGTAGGGAAACGATAGGGGTTATAAAGTATGAGAGGCTCCCTGACTTTTGTTACGTGTGTGGGTTGATAGGATACACTTCTAAAAATTGTAAAGACAATAGGGAGGGTGCTAGGATAAATGACTCAAATGCCCAGTATGGAAGTTGGATGAGGGCCCCTTTTGTGAACCCGTACCAGGAGAGGAACATGAGGAGAAATAGGTGGAAATAGTTAAGACAACGATCACTGCGAATGAGGACAAGGAGGAAAGTCAAACAAATTCAAGGGAGGAAGTGGGCAGTCTGCCAAGAAAGAAAATGAGAAGGGGGTGGAGAAGGCTCGATATCGACATCACTTATGGAAAAAGGAAGTCATAAGCTTATACGTGACTGCATGGGACGGTTTAAGCATAAGAGGAAGCGCATGAGGGGGCCAAATGGAAACAACAGTGAATAGAGTCCATGCAAAGTTGTTAGGAGGAGATTAATGGAGAGTGTATCACCTTTTAAGGCGGTGGCTGGTGATCAGCCCCGCCAGGAACCATGAGGATCATATGTTGGAACTATCGTGGGGTTGGGAACCCTGCGACAGTTCGTGATTTGAAGCAACTTCTCGTTGCAAATGATCCGGATATTATTTTCTTTTGTGAGACTAAAAGCAATGCTAATAAATTTGATTCTGTTCGTAGGAACTGTAGAATGGAGGGATGCTTGGCTGTGAACGTGGAAGGCAGAAGTGGGGGGTTGGTTATGATGTGGAAAGATAGCAAACAGGTCGAAATTCAAACCTACTCCAGCAACCATATTGACTCGTTGATCCATGTTGAGAATGACAGCCCCATTCGTTTCACGAGTTTTTATGGTGATGCCGACCCTAATAAAAGACAGAGCTCTTGGAATATGCTTAGAAGGGTTGGTCAGACGGTGAATGAAAAGTAGATCATCGGGGGCGACTTTAATGCTTTACTTGATGAGGCAGAAAAAGAAGGGGGTAGGAGAAAGGCAACTGTCCTTATGGAGGACTTTCGCTCTATTGTTGATGAGCTGTCGATGGTGGATTTGAAGACCGACAATGGGTGGTTCACTTGGGTCAACAACAGGGAGGGCATAGCCAGGGTTAAAGAAAGGCTTGACCGATTCCTTTTTGTCGCCAATGCCGTGTGAACTTCCTTCCCTCTCAGAAACCAGGTGATTCATTTGCATCTAGCTCTGACCATGATGCCATCAGTTTAGATACGGAAGGTAGGAGGCCGAGAGATGGTCTTAGGGATCCTAGACTATGCTTTAAGTATGACGTCTGCTGGGCTAGAAATAAGGAAGCTTGGCGGCGTGGTTGTCAGGATACTCTGGAGAAGATTTCGATTGTGGACAAAGAGCTTGGAAGGTGGCAGTATAAGAAGCTTAAGCAAATGCGGAATCAAATTGGGTCACTGTAGGCGAAGATTAATAGAACTATTGATGGCTAGGGGAGCAACCATGAGGGTAATAAACTCAAAGCTATGCGTTTAAAGCTTGGCAATTTACTGGATATTGAGGAGAAATTCTGGGCTCAAAGGTCGAGGGTTATGTGGCTAAAGGAGGGGGACAGGAACACTCGGTTTTTTCACGTCAGAGCTACAAATAGGAGGAAATTGCTAGACTAAAAGACATCAACGGCTACGATAACACTGTTGATATTTGTAAAGCCATCAGTGAGTATTTTCAACTCTTGTTTAAGTCAAACTTAAATGCTAATAGTGTGCTTAACCTGGACTATATAGAGAGATGCATTTCGGGGGAGGTTAATGACAAATTGTAGAAGGATTTTACAGAGAACGAGATCAAGGAGGCCTTTAATCAAATGGATCCTAGGAAAGCTCCGGGAATTGACAATTGTCGGGAAATTTCTTCAGAGAAAACTGGGACATTGTTGGAGAGGACGTTATTAATCTGTGCCTTGATATTCTTAGGGGAGATAAAAATGTGGATTGTTTAAATAATACTATAATTGTTTTAATCCCTAAAATTAAAGAGCCTGTGGACATGAATAATTTTAAGCCCATCAGATATACAAAATTGTTGCGAAAGTGCTTGCCAACCGGTTGAAGGAAACGCTTCCGTTTTGCATTAGCCAAAATCAAAGTGCTTTTTTTCCGAGGAGGATGATCCATGATAAGATTTTGATTGCCCATGAGCTAGTCCATTATCTTCAAAGTGCGAAGAATGGACCAAACAAGCAAGGCATACGATCGAGTGGAGTGGGCTTTCATTGAGGAGGTGATGAAAATGATGGGCTATGTCGATGCTTGGGTGACCAATATCATGAAGTGCGTCCGATCGGTTTGTTACGTGGTCAAGTGCAATTCTACTCTTTCTGAAACAATTGTGCCGGAAAGAGGCCTTAGACAAGGGGACCCTCTATCTCCTTATCTCTTTTTATTTTGTATGGAAGCTTTTTCAAAATTGTTGATTCGTGCTCAGAATAATAATTTGCTTAAGGGTATTCGGGCTAGCATAAACGGGCCTCGTATTAATCATCTATTTTTTACCGATGACGCTCTTCTTTTTGTTCGGAATAAAAAAAGAGATGTCGAGGAGGTTGTTAATATTTTGGATTGTTTTAATAGGGCGTCGGGCCAAGAGGTTAATAGGGAAAAATCTATAATTATGTTCAGTCCAAAAACTCGATAGACAGTAGGCACCTTTTTAGCTCTATGCTTGGCATGCATACTGTTGATAAGTTAGATGGTTATCTTGGATTGCCTCTTCCTGTCAGTAGGAAAAAATCAATTGCATTTACTAACATTATTAAACGATGTACATGCAGATTCAGGAGTTAGTCAAAACACTTGCTTTCATACAGAGGGAAAGAGGTTTTCATCAAGTCAATTATGCAAGCTATTCCGACTTATGCGTTCTCAGTCTTCTTGGCTCCAAAAGGCATTATCGAGGAAATCCACCCACAAATTAGTCGTATGTGGTGGAATAACAATGACAAAGCTCGCGGCTGGGCCATGATGGCTTGGGAAAAAATGTGCTATCCAAAGGAATGGGAGGCATGGGCTTTAGGGACCTCTGACTTGTCAACTTGGCCGGGCGGGAGGCAGTGCGGAGGCTTATGGCGATATCTGGATACATTATGTTTCAAAGTGTTAAGCGCCAAGTATTTCCCGAATGGCGACGTGTTCAGTTACAAACAAGGTGATAAACCCTCTTTCACATGGACGAGCATTGCTAAGGCGGTTGATGCTCTCAAGGATGGCTTCCTTTGGCAAGTAGGCGATGGCAACACGATTGACATTAGGAAGGATCATTGGGGAGTTGAAGGCATTCAAGGAGAGTCGATTTGTCGGTCTCCTTTTAATCATCACGTGAGAGTGGTCAAGGATCTGTGGGACCATAATTACAAGCAGTGGAATAGGGAAAGGATTACCGAGATTTATGGTGAAAGTTTGAGGGAGTGTATTTGTAATTTGCCCATTCCCCATAATGGTATTAAAGACACAAGGGTGTGGATGCAAAACCCGCATGGACTTTATACGTCTAAGTCTGCTTATTCATGGTTGCTTCTTAAGAAAGTGGGTTTAGGCCCTCACAGATTTTTCTGGCGCGCCTTATGGAAGCTTCAGATGCTCTCGAAGATCAAAATCTTTAGCTGAAGGATTGGCCACAACATTCTCCCCACCTTCGACAATATTGCTCGTATCCATCAGGGTTTCCAAAACATTTGTCCGAGATGCAAAGACAGAGAAGAAACGCTGATTCATGCCATGAAAGACTGTCAAAAGGCTCGTGAGATTTTGGCTGCTGGTGGGTTAAACAATAGACTTCTCATTGGGGAATACACCAACTGCATCGATTGGTTGGAGGATGTTTTTCGTAATTTGGATAAGAAAGCTGCACTTTGATTTCTTAACTCTGCTTTGGAGCATTTGGAATGATAGAAATAATATGATTTTCAAAGGAAAATGGATGAAGTGGTGTGATGCAGGAAAAGGCGACCATGTTAAGAAAGGACTTTCAATTTATAATCACGGAACTGCTATTATTCCTCCGACTACTGACGATTAAAGATTGGAGAAAACCCCCTTTGGCTACATCAAAGTGAACACAGGCCAGCTCTTTGTTATTAATGGGGAGCGATGGCTTGAGGCGTTATCGCGAGGACCAAGATGGCCGTTATTGGGGATGCTATAAGTTCATTGATAAAGCTATGGATGTAAATTGGGCGGAGTTGGAAGCGCTTAAAGAAGGCTTAAACCTGGCGGCTAGATTAAAAATCGCTCGGCCTATTGTGGAATCTGATAGTTCTGGGCTCGTCAATTCGGTCAACAAGAGGAATGAAGATATTACTATTTTTTGACAGCTTATTAAGGAAACTTGTAGTGCTTTTAATTTTTTTGATTCTGTCCATGTTAATTGGATTAGTCGTACCAGCAATAATGCTGCTGATTTACTTTGTCACTTAGCCGTTAGGAACAAAGTTGATTTGTATTTTGATATAGATTATCCGATGGATATCCATGGTTTGATTATTAAAGATGCAATAAGATGAGGTTGACCTTTGGGTCGTTTTCTTTCAAAAAAAAAAGAATGTCGCCTGGTAGCAAATGGGCCAAGTTTTTTTAGCTCTTTAGGGGGGAAATGATATTGAGCGAGCAGGGGTTGTCAACGGCACTGCCCAGGCCCATTTCATGCCCAGACATCGGTGCCCCCCATTGCCGGTTAGGTTTCCGACGGTGCTTCGACGATCTATATCTGGCGATGCTCCGGCGAGATTTCCCGACGGTGCTCCGGCGAGACATCCCGGAATATAGAAAACGATGCAACGAGTCATCTCGGTCCCTCCCCTTTTGCAATCATCCCAGTCCCTCCCTTTTCGAAACTAGAGCCTCTGGCACCTTGGGTCCTTGGACGTGCCGGAGCATCAGGCACCACCGACACCTGGGTGCTTGGACGTGTTGGAGCCTTGGACGTCATCAGCAACCTAGGACGTCGGAGGTGCGAGTGCCTCGAGCACCATCGGCAGCTTGGCGCCTAAGATGCGCGGGAGCCTCGAGCACCATCGGCACCTTGGTGCCTCGGATGCGCGGGAGCCTCGAGTAGCACCGGCACCTTGGTGCGTCAGATATGCGAGAGCCTCGAACGGCATCAGCACCTTGGTACGTGGATGTGGGGGAGCCTCGAGCGGCATCGGTACCTTGGTGCGTGAATGTGGGGGAGCCTCGAGCGGCATCGGCACCTTGGTGTGTCGGATGTGCAGGAGCCTCGAGCCGCATTGGCACCTTGGTGCGTCGGATATGGGGGAGCCTCGAGTGGCACCGGTACCTTGGTGCGTTGGATGTGCGGGAGCCTCGAGCGGCATCGGCACCTTGGTGCGTAGGATGTGCGGGAGCCTCGAGCGACATCGGCACCTTAGAGCGTCGGATGTGCGAGAGCCTCGAACCGCATCGGCACCTTGGTGCGTCAGATGTGCGGGAGCCTCGAGGCGCATCGGCACCTTGGTGCGTCGGATGTTCGGGAGCCTCAAGCGGCATCGACACCTTGGTGTGTCGGATGTGCGGGAGCCTCGAGCAGCATCGGTACCTTGGTGCGGGGATGTGCGGAAGCCTCGGCGGCATCGGCACCTTGCGCGTCGGATGTCGGGAGCCTCGGCGACATCGGCACCAGTGCGTCGGATGTCGCGGAGCCTCGGACACCATCGGCAACCTTGGTACGTGGATGTGGGGGAGCCTCGAGCAGAATCGTCACCTTGGTGCCTCGGATGTGCAGGCTAAAGAAATGTGTCCCGACGTGGGAGCAGATTGACAAAGTTTTTTTAGCTCTTTAAGGGGTAGAGATCCGCTACCTCCCAACGTGGCCCCCCTCCAACCCGAGGTGGGGTGCGCCTTCAGCCCCCCATGGGGGTCAGGTTGTCCCACAATGACCCACCGGTGGTGGTGGCTTAGTCGCCGGCGCTAGTGACCGGGGTGATGATTTTTCGGCCGGTCAAGCCCGTGCCCATAGAAATGTAGCCAACGACTCTAGGACCAAGTTCCCTATATCGGGCAATGATCTCTTGGGGTGGCTTATGCATTGCTATGGGCTCGAGCGTGGTTTGCCCGATCTCCCCTGTCACGTTTAGGGACGCCTTGTGCCTCCCAAGTCGGCAACCACTCAGTGCCTTGGCCTCGCCAAGGCCTCGCCTACATTCGAAGCTGCCCGTGACCTCAGTACTAAGTCCCTTTGACGGTAACGTCTCACTGAGGGGTGTAAGTTGAGTTTATAGGCTCGGTCTTAGCTCGACCAAGTCCCAGTTGAATTTCGTCCCTCGTAGTCCTCGTGCCAAGCGATTGTGGTGTGCCCTCATTTCATTGTTCCTTCCGTTCCCCTACCAATATATTGGTTGGGTGGGTTGCTGGCCGGTGTGAGTGGGTGCTACTACTGGTACGCAATGGGCATATAAGTGGTGTTTTGGTTGTGTGTATTGGCAGGCTCCGTGCTACCCGCATCGAACTATCGAGCCGCACTCCTCTTCATTAACTCCCCTTGTTCTAATTGAACCCAAGGGGTACGATCGGGATCCTGTGTTACGTACCTAAGCCAGATGGAATTACGGATGTGTTGCCGTCCCTTCTCCATCTCGTGCCCTTTGTGGTGCGTTGAGGGCTATGCAGTGCCGTCCCTTCTCTATCTCGTTCCCTGTGTCCCGAGTAGGGCTATGCTATGCAGTGCACTGGTGCTCGATCGTGCTTTCGGATGCAGAAAATATTTTTGAGAGTAAGGCTCAGGCCCTTGCCTCTCGATGCCTATGCATTTTGTCTCTTGACATGGATGATGCTCGTGCTCTGTTATGACCACTTCATTGCTCACGCGGCATGTTGAGGGCTATGCAGTGCCGACGTCACGGAGGAATGCTACGGTTGATCACGCCGGTAGTCATATGCTTGTCTTAAAGATTAAGCCATGCATGTGTAAGTATGAACAAATTTGGATTGTGAAAGCTGCGAATGGCTCATTAAATCGATTATAGTTTGTTTGATGGTATTTGCTACTCGGATAATCGTAGTAATTCTAGAGCTAATACGTGCAACAAACCCCGACTTCTGGAAGGGATGCATTTATTAGATAAAAGGTCGACGCGGGCTTTGCCGTTGCTCACGATGATTCATGATAACTCGGACGGATAGCACGGCCTTTTGCACCGCGACGCATCATTCAAATTTCGCCTATCAACTTTCGATGGTAGGATGGTGGCCTACTATGGTGGTGACGGGTGAGGAGAATTAGGGTTCGATTAGGAAAGGAGCATGAGAAATGGCTACCACATCCAAAGAAGGAAGCAGCGCGCGCAAATTACCCCTCTCTAACACGGGAGGTAGTGACGAGGAAATAACAATATCGGGCTCTATGGGTGCGGTAATTGGAATGAGTACAATCTAAATCCTTTAACGAGGATCCATTGGAGGGCAAGTCCGGTGCCCGTGAGCGCGGTAATTCCAACTCCAATAGCGTATATTTAAGTTGTTGCGATTAAAAATCTCGTAGTTGGACTTAGGGGTGGGTCGGCGGAGTGCCTCACGGTGAGCACATGGTGCGCTCGTCCCTACTGCAGGCGATGCGCTCCGGCCTTAATTGGCGGGTCGTTCCTCGGTCTTTATTACTTTGAAGAAATTAGAGTGCTCAAAGTAGGCCTACGCTTGTATACATTAGCATGGGATAACATCATAGGATTTCGATCCTATTGTGTTGGCCGCCGGATCGGAGTAATGATTAACGAGGACGATCTGCGGCTTAATTTGGCTCAACACGGGGAAACTTACGAGCCCGGACATAGTAAGGATTAATGAGCGACTCTTTCTTGATTCTATGGGTGGTGGTGCATCGTCGTTCTTAGTTGGTGGAGTGATTTGTGCGGTTAATTAGTTAACGAACGAGACCTCATCCCGCTAACTAGCTACGGAGGTGATCCTCTCTGTGGCTAACTTCTTAAAGGGACTATGGCCTTTTAGGCCAAAAAGTTTGAGGCAATAACAGTGCTGTGATGCCCTTAGATGTTTTGGGCGTCACGCCGCGCGCTGCGATGTATTCAATGAGTCTATAGCCTTGGCCGATAGGCCGGGTAACCTTTGAAATTTCATCGTGATGGGGATAGATCATTGCAATTGTTGGTCTTCAGGAAATCCTAGTAAGCGTGAGTCATCGGCTCGCGTTGACTACATCCATGCCCTTTGTACACACCGCCTGTCGCTCCTGCAGATTGAATGGTCCGGTGAAGTGTTGGATCGCGTGCGACGTGGGCGGTTCCACGCCCGCGACGTCGCGAGAAGTCCATGAACCTTATCATTTAGAGGAAGGAGAAGTCGTAACAAGGTTTCCGTAGGTGAACCCGCGGAAGGATCATTGTCAAAACTTTGTCTCAGCGTAAGCGACCTGTGAACGCATTGTAAACAACACTGGAGGTGGTGTGGGTGCATCCTCGCCTCTAGCCACCCCTGCGTCTTGGAGCGGTCGGTCTCGTCGTCCCTTTGCCCACCGGGTGGGGTGAGATGTCAAGATCAACCTCTTCGAGGCAAAAACGAACAAACCCCCGGCGCGAATTGCACCAAGGAATCGAAACGAAAAGAGGGGCATGTCTTCTATTCTTTGCCGCGCTAGCGCGATTATCGGTCTTGATGATGTTGTTCTTTTGTCGCAAAATATTACAAAGCGACTCGACAACGGATATCTCGGCTCTCGCATCGATGAAGAAGCGTGGCGAAATGCGATACTTGGTGTGAATTACGAATCCCGTGAACCATCGAGTCTTTGAACGCAAGTTGCGCCCTGAGCCATTAGGCCGAGGGCACGTCTGCCTGGGTGTCACGCATCGTCGTCCCCATCCAACCTCGATCCCTTGGGCCTCGGTTGGATCGTAGGCGAAAATTGGCCTCTCGTGCGCTCGCAGCTAGCGGTTGGCCTAAATTCGAGTCTTCGACGACATCATCGTCGCGACCATCGGTGGTAATACTGTAAGCAAACCTCGTTCAGAGTCGTGCGCGTTCGTCGATCAAGACCCTTGAACCCTTTCGGCATCGCAAGGGTGGTGCTCGCATCGAGACCCCAGGTCAGGCGGGATTACCGCTGAGTTTAAGCATATAAATAAGCGAAGAAAAAGAAACTTAC
>JAOWAC010000041.1:67500-90000 GCA_025698475.1 Gossypium anomalum
TTGCGGTTGAATCGGACGGGAAAAGTGGTGGGTTGGCGCTGCTGTGGAGGGAAGGAGTGAATATTACGGTTCAAAATTATTCTAAATATCATATCGACTCGCTCATTAAGACGGATGATGATGAGGTGTTCAGGTTCACCGGGTTCTTTGGCCAGACCGATCCGAGATTAGGAAAGCAGGCTTGGGATATGTTGCGAAGCGTGAAAGGTACAGTTCATGAAGCCTGGCTTGTAGGGGGTGATTTTAACACCATTTTAAACGACTCTGAGAAGGAGGGTGGCCGGCGTAAACCTAAGGTTCTGATGGATGAGCTGTGTGATACTTTAGAGGAGCTGCACCTGACCGATGTCAAGCCCTGTGACGGGTGGTTTACGTGGACGAATAACAGGGAAGGGGATAGGCTGGTTAAAGAAAGATTGGATCGTTTTGTGGTCTCTGATGCCTTTATGGAACAATTTCCCATTCTTACTTCTTATATTGTTCGCCAGTCCAAGTTGGATCATGAGGCTATTATGTTAGATACGTGTGGTAGCAAACCCACACAAAGGAGGACTGGTAATAGGTTTTGGTTTAGATATGATCCTTGTTGGGCGGAGGAGCAAGACTTGAAAGATATTATTATGAGCATTTGGTCGAAGGAGGATTGCAACATGCTGGAGAAAATGGAGTTGACTCATGATAAACTGGGCCCTTGGCAGTACCATCGTTTTAGAAGATTGAAGTATAAAATTAGAGGGCTGGAGAAGGAAATCGGCAAGCTTATGGATGGCCGTTCAAATGCTTGGACGATGAGGCATCTTAAACTGGCTCGTGGGAAGCTGGGCCATCTTTATGATGTTGAAGAAAAATACTGGGCGATTAGGGCGCGTTCCCAATGGCTGAGGGAAGGGGATCGTAACACTCATTATTTCCATGTTCGGGCTTCGGGTCGTAGAAGGAAAAATAATATTACAAGACTTAAAGATGCGCAAGGGAATTGGCATGAGGATGATGAAGAGATTGGTCAAATTGCCTGGAATTATTTTAAGGATCTGTTTGAGACCTCGATGAGTGTTGATGTCGATATGGACTTACAGCATATTCCTTGCTGCATTGATGAAGAGACTAACCGTAGGCTAACGGGTGACATTACGGATGAGGAGATCATGAGGGCTTTTAAACAGATGAATCCGCGTAAGGCGCCTGGGATCGATGGACTCTCGGGGAGATTTTTTAAGGACCATTGGTCCACGGTGGGGGATGATGTCCTGAAATTATGTCATGATATTCTTAAGGGCGAGAAGAGTGCCAGATGTGTTAATGAAACCTTAATTGTTTTGATCCCGAAGATTAATAATCCGTGTGAGATGGCTAACTTTTGCCCTATTAGTCTGTGTAGGGTGATTTATAAAATGGTCTCAAAGACTCTTGCTAATCAGCTCAAGGAGGTCCTTCCATTGTGTATAAGTCAAAACCAAAGCGCGTTTGTGCCTAACCGAATGATCCACGATAATGTTCTAGTTTCTCATGAGCTCGTGCACTATCTTCGTAGTTCCAAGAATGGCCCGAACAAAGGATGTGTGGTCAAGCTCCATATGAGCAAAGCTTATGATCGGGTGGAGTGGAGCTTCCTTGAGAATGTGATGAAAAAAATGGGTTATAGGGTTAATAAAATCGTGGACTGTGTGTGCACTGTTCGTTATAGGGTTAAATGTAATATGAATCATTCCGATGTCATTATTCTGGAAACGGGTCTCCGTCAAGGGGACCCGTTCTCTCCTTATTTGTTTCTTTTTTGTATGGAGGCCCTGTCTCGTATGCTCATTCATGCGCAAGAGACCAATATTATAAAGGGCATTCGTGCTAGTTTTAATGGTCCCAGGATTAATCATCTTTTCTTTGTTGACGATGCTCTTTTATTTGTTAGGAACAAACAAAGTGAGGTGCAGGCGTTTACCAAGATCCTGGAGGCTTTTGAACGGATGTCGGGTCAACGCATCAACTTTGACAAGTCCATGGTGTTTTTCAGCCCTAACACTATTGTCTCTCAACGTGATAGTCTGAGCAGATTATTGAAGATAAAGGTGGTGTCCAACCTTGACGTTTATCTTGGCCTGCCTATTCCGGTTGGTAAGAAGAAGTCGGATGCTTTCAAAAGTATACTGGAGCGCACGGCTAACAGGATCAATAGCTGGTCAAAGAGGTTGTTATCTTATGGTGGAAAGGAAATTTTCATAAAGTCGATTCTCCAAGCCGTCCCTACTTATGCTCTCTCGGTTTTTTTTGCCCCGATCGGTGTCTTGAAAAACTTCAGGCCATGTTTGGTCGGGTTTGGTAGGGGAAAAGAATAAAACAGAAGCTGGCATATGCTCTCGTGGGACCGCATGTGTTTCCTTAAAGGGATGGGAGGCCTTGGATTCAGGGACCTTCGGCGTTTCAACGTGGCTTTGCTTGGTCGGCAAGTGTGGCGTCTTATGAGCTGTAAAGACACGCTTTGCTTTAAAGTGTTGAGTGCTAAGTATTTTCCGGATGGGGATATTCTTCAGCCTAAGAGTGTTGATAAACCCTCTTTCACTTGGCAGAGTATTGCTAAAGTGTCGAGTATCCTGTTCGAGGGATTTGGGTGGAACATGGGTCGGGGTGATAAGATAGACATATGGCGTGATAATTGGGGCTTCGAAGGGCTTTGGGTGCTTCGATCGTTCTTGATAGGCAGGAGGTCCAAGAGAACAAGGTGAGTGACCTGTTGAACGACGAAAAAGACGGATGGAATGAGAGCAGAATTTTAGAGATCTACGGTGATTTTTTGGGGGACCAAATATGTAAAATTCCCCTTATTCATAATAGCCTCGATGACTATCGTATTTGGTTCCATAACCCTTTAGGTTCTTACTCGACCAAGTCTGCTTACTCTTGGTTAACTTTAAAACTTGTGAGGTATGGCCCCCATAGGTTCTTTTGGAAGCTGGCATGGAAAATCCAAACCTTCCCGAAGATTAAAGTTTTTTGTTGGCGTCTGGGGCATCATATTCTGCCGACGTATGAAAAAATTTCTGGCATCCGGCAAGAAGTCAATGCAATTTTTCCGAGATGTGGGAGAGACAAGGAGACTCTTCTTCATGCGCTGAGAGATTGTCCCATGGCTCGGGCGGTTTTGGTCCATGGTGGTTTGAATAATAAAGCTCTCGAGGGTTCTTATAGTCGGTGTATAGATTGGATCGAGGACGTGGCTCGTTTGCTGGACAAGAAGGCGTTATCTGACTTGATTACGGTGCTGTGGAACATCTGGAATAGTCGGAATAATAGAGTTTTCCGTGACAAGGAGGAAGAAGCCAAGGTTACGTGGGACAGAGCTGCTGCTTTAAGTCGGGATTTTCGCATTTTCAACCTTTTGGATAGACCGATGATTCCGAAACCAGAGGCGAAAAAAGGATGAAGCAAGCCTGACTAGGGGACGATTAAAATAAACTTCGATACTAATTTGAAGGAACGAAAGATCTTTTTCGGTATTGTGGCGAGGGACCATGAGGGTTTTGTTCTCGGCGGGCGTGCGGGCGTGTTGGAGAAGAACGTTCTAGCCGAATGGGCCGAGCTGCATGCGCTGGAGGAAAGCATTTGTTTCGCGCAGACTAAACAGTGGACTAAGCTGATCTTTGAATCTGATTGTGTGAGCTTGATAAATCGGCTCAATGGTACAAAGGTCGACTTTTCAACTATGGGCCACCCTATTACGGACATCATTAGTAAACATAAACAGTGTTGTAATTTTAGTTTTAGTTTTGTGTGGGCCCCTCGCTGTTGTAACAAAGCACCAGATTATCTTTGTGATTGGGCTTATACCCAGAATTGTCTTATGAATTTTGATATAGATTACCCTTTGGAAATCAATGATATTATTTTAAGTGATGCAATAAAATGAGGTTGACCTTCGGGTCTTTTTATCAAAAAAAAGAAAGATGTCCCTGTTTCAGACACATGACTGTCGACTGGTAGCACATTGACCAAGTTTTTTAGCTCTTTAGGGGGGAAGTGATATTGAGTGACAGGGGTTATCCAGGGCAACGCCCACGCCCATTGCATGCCCGGACATCGGTGCCCTCCACCTCCGGTTAGGTTCCCGACGGTGCTCCGATGATCCATCCCGGGATATACAAAAGGAATCAACGAGTCCCACCCCAATCTCGAAGGTACAATTCAGATAGCGTTACATGCCTGATACCCAATAACGAATGAATCGTCTTGGTCCCTCCCTAATCCCAAAGGCCAAAGGTAGAATTCGGATACCGTTGCATCTTCGGTACCCAACAATGAATGAATCATCCCGGTCCCTCCCCCCCTTTTGCAACAAGAGCCTCCGGCACAAAATCGTCCCTCGGTCGTGCGGTGGCCTCATACACCATCCCGTGGTTCAGGGCCATCGGTCACCATCAGCCTCTTCGATGTGTGGGAGCATCGGGCAGCATCGGTACCTTGGTGCATCGGATGTGTGGGAGGGTCGAGCACCAAAGCTAATTTTGGGCTCCCATTGGTGCGGAAGCGCCGGCACCATAAAGTGTCCCTGTTTCAGACACATGAATGTCGGCTGCTGTCCCTATCTACTATCCAGCGAAACCACACCAAGGGGCGGGCTTGGAATCAATCCGAGGAAAGAAGACCTGTTGAGCTTGACTCTAGTCCGACTTTGTGAAATGACTTGAGAGGTGTAGGATAAGTGGGAGCTCTCGGCGAAATTGGAATACCACTACTTTTAACGTTATTTTACTTATTCCGTGAATCGAGAGGCGGGCACGCCTCTTTTTGGACTCAAGGTCGACCGGCCTTGCGCCGATCCGGCGGAAGACATTGTCAGTGGGGAGTTTGGTGGGCGACACATCTGTTAAAAGATAACGCAGTGTCCTAAGATGAGCTCAACGAGAACAGTAAATCTCATGTGGAACAAAGGGTAAAAGCTCGTTTGATTCTCGATTTTTAGTGCGAATCACGATGCCAAGTGAAAGCGTGGCCTATCGATCCTTTAGACCCTACGGAATTTGAAGCTAGAGGTGTCGGAAAAGTTAGCACGTGGATAAGCGGCTTGTGGTAGCCAAGCGTTCATAGCGACGCGTTACTTTTCGATCCTTCGATGTCGGCTTTTCCTATCATTGTGAAGCGAGAATTCACCAAGTGTTGGATTGTTCACCCACCAATAGGAGCGTGGAGTCGGGTTTAGACCGTCGTGAGACAAAGTTAGTTTTACCTCATCGATGGCCGCGCCGCAATAATAATTCAACCTAGAAATGCGAGAGGAACCGTTGATTCGAGGTGGTCATCGCCCTTAGTTGAAAAGCCGATGGCGCCGAAGCTACCGTCTGTTGGATTATGACCAACGCCTAAGTCGATCCCGGCTAGAAGCGACACACGCGTCCGTCGCCCGATTGCCGACCCGCAGTAGGGACCTTTGGCCCCCAAGAGCACGTGTCGTAGGTGCAGCGACCACGGCGGACAAGTCGCGGAGTGCCTCCTTGAGCGTAATTCCCACCAGAGCAGCGGGTAGAATCCTTTGCGGGCGACTTAAATACGTGACGGGGTATTGTAAGTGGCGAGTGGCGCTTGCCGCCACGATCCACCGAGATTCAACCCTTTGTCGCCCGATTCGCCCCTCCCCATCGCCCTTCCGATCCCCTCGCGTTTTTGCACGCCCAGGCCACAGGGTCCCCAAGCGGGGACTTGGTGTAAGGAGTTAGTTAAACACTTGGCCGTGCCGCCCCCCGGGAAACATAGCACAACGGGGGCCGTGGTGGTGCGGGTTCGAGCTCCCAACTTTTGGTGGCTCCAGGTACTTGTTCAATTTTCTACCGTGCCGTGCCATGCAATCATGCCATATTGCATTCGGCTTCCTGTATTTGTTTTCGGCCAAGAGTTTAAAATACTAAGTGTTAAAAATTTCGATTTAAAATACCAAGTGTAAGTGGCTAAAAAAAAAAATGCCCTGTTTCAGACATGTGCGGGAGCCTCCCGTAACATCCGCATAACGTAGGCTATCCGGCAGTGCGCGGGTCACTCGGGCAACATAGGCACCTTGGTGCCTCGGATGTCTTGAGGCGTCGAGCACTATTGGCCTATTAGTGCGAAGCGTTGGGAGGGTGAAAAAAGTGTCCACTGTTTGCACATCCAAACACATCCTGCTTTGGACATATGAATGTCGACTGGTAGCGCATTGATAAAGTTTTTTTAGCTCTTTAGGGGGGAAGTGATATTGAGCGACCAGGGGTTATCCAAGGCACTGCCCACGCCCATCGCATGCCCGGACATCGGTGCCCCCCCACCACCGGTTAGGTTCCCGGCGGTGCTCCGACGATCCATCCCGGCGATGCTCCGGCGAGCCATCCCGGCGTATACAAAACGACGCAACGAGTCCCTCCCCAATCCCAAAGGTAGAATTCGGATACCGTTACATGTCCGGCACCCAATAATGAATGAATCGTCCCGGTCCCTCCCCAATCCCAAAGGTGGAATTTGGATACCGTTGCATGTTTGGTACCCAACAATAAATGAATCGTTCCGGTCCCTCTCCTTTTGCAACAAGAGCCTCCGGTATAAAATCGTCCCTCGGTCGTGCGGTAGCCTCGTACACCATCCCGTGGTGCGGGGCCATCGGGCACCACCAGCCCCTTTGATGTGTGGGAGCATCGACACCTTTGTGCATCGGATGTGCGAGAGGGTCCAACACCAAAGCTAATTTTGGGCCCCCATTGGTGCGGAAGCGCGGGCACCATAAAGTGTCCCCGTTTCAGACACATGAATGTTGCTTGGTAGCTGGTAGGTAGCAGCGTGTTTTTTTGATTTTCTCCAAGAATTGGGCGATTTCTTTTCTTGTTTTTTGTTTTGTGGGTCTGCCTTATTCGTTTGAATATTATGGCAGTTTTTGGTGGGTTCTGAGTGTGTTTCGTCTTTGATTGTGTGGATTGTTTTTACTTTTTCTATTTTTTTTTGTTCGGTGGTCGTACGGTGTTTATGGTGATGCGATAGGGCCTGACGGCTTTTCTGGACAGACAAGACGTTTCTTGCAGCGTGTTTTGCTTCGTGTCTTATGGTGAATTTTTTCCGTTTACTTTTCTTTGGTTCTCTGATTTTTTTATTTTGGTTTTATCTGGTATTTTGATATATGCATTTCTGCATGGTTTTCAAGTTTTTACGTTGAGGGTCTCACGATTTGATGCCTGTTTCGCTGTTTTCAGTGCGCTGGGGGCCCCACGGTGGCTGGGTTTTATCTTTCTTGTAGTTTTTTTACGTTCTTTTTTATGTTTCTGCATGATAGTTGCGTTTTTTACAATTCTTTACGTATATCTTGCATGGTTTCATGTATTCTTAGTTTTCTGCGTTTCCGGTTTCTGTTCTAATTTTTTATGTTTGGTCTTTCGATTTCTCGTTTCCGGTGTGGTTTCGTGTTATTACTGGGTTTTCTTCTGATTCTTGCGGCTGTTTCTTTATTGGGGGAGCTTTTGTGTCTTGGCTCATCTCCGGTTTTGATGGTTATCCTGCTGTTTGGGTTTCTTTCTTGGGATTGATTTGTCTTTTCTGGTTTTCGTAAAGTTGTCTGTCTTTGTTTCTTTTTACAGCTTGGTTTCTTGTGTCGGATCGGTCGTCGTTTCTCCTCCGTGCGCAGAACCCCT
The DNA here is from genome assembly GCA_025698475.1 of Gossypium anomalum. NCBI lineage: Eukaryota > Viridiplantae > Streptophyta > Magnoliopsida > Malvales > Malvaceae > Gossypium > Gossypium anomalum. The sequence continues at coordinate 75,132 of JAOWAC010000041.1, forward strand.
GGGCCTGTGGGTTGTTTTACCGGCGTGTCATCCTTATTTTCTCTGCCTGTCTTGGTTTGTTTCTTTGGTTTCTGTGGTGGTGGTCAGAGACCAGTACGATAGAGCTTCGCGGGTTGGAATGGGGAGTTTTCAAGTGTGATCGTATAAGTTTTTGGGGTTCAAATGGTGGAATACGAAAGATAATCTTTTCAGTGCCATTTTTTGAGGAAGCTGTTGGTTTTGGTCTCACCTTTTCAGGTGGTGGCTGGCGTCCAGCCCTGCCAAGAGCCATGAAAACTTTTTGCTGGAACTGCCATGGGGTGGGGAACCCAGCGACAGTGCGCGAGCTTAAGCAACTCCTTGTTGCGAATGGCCCCGATATTGTTTTTCTATGTGAGACAAAAATTCATTCTAACGGTTTCCAGCAGATCCGCACTATATGCAGGATCGAGGGTTGCCTTGCAGTTGATTCGGACGGGAAAAGTGGTGAGCTGGCGCTGCTGTAGAGGGAAGGAATGAATATCACGGTTCAAAATTATTCTAAATATCATATCGACGCGCTCGTTAAGACGGATGATGATGAGGTGTTTAGGTTCACCGGTTGCTACGGCCAGACCGATCCTAGATTAAGAAAGCAGGCTTGGGATATGTTGCGGAGCGTGAAAGGTACGGTTTATGAAGCTTGGCTTGTAGGGGGTGATTTTAACGCCATTTTAAATGATTCTGAGAAGGAAGGAGGCTGGCGTAAACCTAAGGTTCTGATGGATGAACTGTGTGATACTTTAGAGGAGCTGCACCTGACCGATGTTAAGCCTTGTGATGGGTGGTTTACGTGGACGAATAACAGAGAAGGGGATAGGCTGGTTAAAGAAAGATTGGATCATTTTGTGGTCTCTGATGCCTTTATAAAACAATTTCTCTTTCTTACTTCTTATATTGTTCGCCAGTCCAAATCGGATCATGAGGCTATTATGTTAGATACGTATGGTAGCAGACCCAAACAAAAGAGAGCTGGTAACAGCTTTTGGTTTAGATATGATCCTTGTTGGGCGGAGGAGCAAGACTTGAAAGATATTATTACGAGCATTTGGGCGAAGGAGGACTGCAACATGCTGGAGAAAATGGAGTTGACTCGTGATAAACTGGGCCCTTGGCAGTACCATCGTTTTAGAAGATTGAAGTATAAAATTAGAGGGCTGGAGAAGGAGATCGGCAAGCTTATGGATGGCCGTTCAAACGATTGGACCATGAGGCGCCTTAAACTGGCCCGTGGGAAGCTGGGCCATCTTTATGATATGAAAGAAAAATACTGGGCGTTAGGGCGCGTTCCCAATTGCTGAGGGAAGGGGATCGCAACACTCGTTATTTCCATGTTCGGGCTTCGGGCCGCAGGAGGAAAAATAATATTACAAGCCTTAAAGATGCGCAAGGGAACTGGTATGAGGATGAGACGGAGATTGGTTACATTGCCTGGAATTATTTTAAGGATCTGTTTGAGACCTCGATAAGTGTTGATATGAACATGGACTTACAGCATATTCCCTGCTGCATTAATGAGGAGACTAACCGTAGGCTGACGGTCGACTTTTCGGATGAGGAGATCATGAGGGCTTTTAAATAGATGGATCCGCGTAAGGCGCCGGGGATCGATGGGCTCTCGGGGAGATTTTTTAAGGACCATTGGTCCACGGTGGGGGATGATGTCCTGAAATTTTGTCATGATATTCTTAAGGGCGAAAAGAGTGCCAGATGTGTTAATGATACTTTAATTGTTTTGATTCTGAAGATTAATAATCCTTATGAAATGGCTAACTTCCGTCCCATCATCTATGTAGGGTGATTTACAAAATGGTTGCGAAGACACTGGCTAATCGGCTTAAGGAGGTCCTCCATTAGTGCATAAGCCAAAACCAAAGCGCTTTTGTTCCTAATCGGATGATCCACGACAATGTCTTAGTGGCTCATGAGCTTGTGCATTATCTCCGTAGTTCAAAGAATGGTCCGAACAAGGGATGTGTGGTCAAGCTCGATATGAGCAAAGCGTATGACCGGGTGGAGTGGAGTTTTCTGGAGAATGTGATGAAAAAAATGGGTTTCTCCTCTATTTGGATTCATAAAATTATGGATTGTGTGTGCACGGTTCATTATAGGGTTAAATGCAATACGTATCTTTCTGATGTTATTGTTCCGGAGAGGGGCTCCGGCAAGGGGACCTGCTTTCTCCTTATTTGTTTCTTTTTTGTATGGATGCCCTCTCTCGTATGCTTATTCATGCGCAAGAGTCTCATTTTATTAAGGGCATTCGGGCTAGTATTAATGGCCCCAGGACTAATCATCTCTTCTTTGCTGACGATGCTTTTTTGTTTGTTAGGAATAAACAAAGTGAGGTGATGGCATTCACAAAGATCTTGGATACCTTCCAACGTTTGTCGGGTCAACGCATCAACTTTGACAAATCCATGGTGTATTTTAGCCCCAACACCCCTGTGTCCCAACGCGATAGTCTTAGCAGACTGCTTAGGATGAAAGTGGTAACCAGCCTTGATGCTTACCTGGGCCTTCCTATTCCGGTCAGAAAGAAGAAGTCTGACGCGTTCAAAAGTATTTTGGATCGCATAGCAAATAGGATAAACAGTTGGTCCAAGAGGCTTTTATCCTACGGGGGAAAAGAAATCTTCATCAAATCGGTTATTCAAGCCATTCCTTCTTATGCCTTCTCGATTTTCTATGCCCCGACGGGCATTTTGGAGGATCTTCAATCTATGGTTTCTAGGGTCTGGTGGGGGGGAAAAGATCATAACAGAAGCTGGCATATGCTCTCGTGGGACCGTATGTGTTTTCCCAAAGGTATGGGGGGCCTTGGGTTTAGAGACTTTCGGTGCTTTAATGTGGCTTTGCTTGGAAGACAGGTTTAGCACCTTTTGAGCTGTAGAGATACGCTTTATTATAGAGTGTTGAGCGCTAAATATTTCCCAGACGGGGATGTTCTCCATCCGAAGCAGATTGATAATACGTGCAACAAACCCCGACTTCGGAAGGGATGCATTTATTAGATAAAGGTCGACGCGGCTTTGCCCCTGCTTCGATGATTCATGATAACTCGAGGATCGCACGGCCTTTGTGCGGTGATGCATCATTCAAATTTCTCGCCCTATCAACTTTCGATAGTAGGATAGTGGCCTACTATGGTGGTGATCGGTGACGAGAGAATTGGGGTTCGATTCCGAGAGGAGCACGAGAAACGGCTACCACATCCAAGGAAGGCAAGCAGCGCGCAAATTACCCAATCGACACGGGGAGGTAGTGACAATAAATAAACAATACGGGCTCTATGAGTCCGGTAATTGGAATGAGTACAATCTAAATCCCTTAACGAGGATCCATTGGAGGGCAAGTTTGGTGCCGAAGCCGCGCGGTAATTCCGGCCCAATAGCGTATATTTAAGTTGTTGTAGTTAAAAAGCTCGTAGTTGGACTTAGGGGTGGGTGGCCGGTCCGCCTCATGGTGAATACCGGATCCGCTCGCCCCTACACATGGCGATGCGCTTTCCGCCTTAATTGGTCGGTCGTTCCTCTGGCGCTGTTACTTTGAAGAAATTAGAGTGCTCAAAGCAGCCTACGCTTGTATACATTAGCTTGGGATAACATCATAGGATTTCGATCCTATTGTGTTCACTTTCGGGATCGAGTAATGATCAATAGGGACGATCGGGGCATTCGTATTTCATAGTCGAGGTGAAATTCTTGGATTTATGAAAGATGAACAATCTGCGAAAGCATTTGCCAAGGATGTTTTCATTAATCAAGAACGAAAGTTGGGGGCTCGAAGACGATCGGATATCGCCCTAGTCTCAACCATAAACGATGCCAACCAAGGATCGGTAGATGTTGCTTTTAGGACTCCTGCGGCACCTTATGAGAAATCAAAGTCTTTGGTTCCGGGGAGTATGGTCATAAGGTGAAACTTAAAGGAATTGACGAAGGGCACCACAGGAGTGGAGCTGCGGCTTAATTTGACTCAACACGGGAAACTTACAGGTCCGGACATAGTAAGGATTGACAGATCGAGAGCTCTTTCTTGATTCTATGGGTGGTGGTGCATGGCCGTTCTTAGTTGGTGGAGTGATTTGTCCGGTTAATCGTTAACGAACGAGACCTCACCGCTAACTAGCTACACGGAGGTGATCCTCCATGGCTAGCTTCTTAGAGGGACTATGGCCTTTTAGGCCAAGGAAGTTTGAGGCAATACAACAGTCCGTGATGCCCTTAGATGTTACGGGTCAGCACGCCGCTACACCGATGTATTCAATGAGTCTATAGGTAATCTGCGTGAAATTTCATCGTGATGGGGATAGATCATTGCAATTGTTGGTCTTCAACGAGGAATTCCTAGTAAGCGCGAGTCATCAGCTCGTGTTGACTACGTCCCTACCCTTTGTACACACCGCCCATCGCTTCCTACCGATTGAATGGTCAGGTGAAGTGTTTGGATCGTGGCGGCGTGGCGGTTCACGCCGCGACGTCGCGAGAAGCCCACTAAACCTTATCATTTAGAGGAAAGAGAAGTCGTAACAAGGTTTCCGTAGGTGAACCTGCGGAAGGATCATTGTCGAAACTTGCCTAGCAGAACAACCCGTGAACGCGTTGTAAACAACACTGGAGGTGGTGCGGGTGCATCCTCGCCTCTAGCCGCCCCCGACTACTCAAAAAGTTGACCATTAAGAATAAGTATCCCTTACCAATGATTTATGACTTGTTCGATTAGTTGAGGGGAGCCACCGTATTTTCAAAAATAGACTTGAGATTCGGTTAAGCATTAGATTCACGAGTTAAAGAGGCAGATGTGCCTAAGATTTCCTTCCGGACAAGGTATGGTCACTACGAGTTTCTCATCATGCCTTTTGGTCTAACAAATGCCCCAGCTGCGTTTATTGATTTAATAAATTGTGTTTTCCAACCGTACTTGGATAAGTTTGTTGTGGTATTCATAGATGATATTTTAATCTATTCCTAAAATGAGTCCGAACATGCTAAACATTAAGATTGTAGATAAATATTAAGATTGTATTGTTTAAAATTATAGATGAGACCTATAAACTTTAATACTATAAACACTTAGGAAATATTTAGACGTTGTATTTTTGAATTATAGATTAACATAAAACTTTAGACTCAAGAAAGCGATATGAAAACCCAAGGTATGCGAACTCTTGGTATGTGATTTTGAGGAATGCAATGTCGAGTAGCTCAAGATTATTAATTAGCTTACTCAAGAACTTGTGCTTAACCTTGAGACAAATGACATCGTTAATGGTTAAAGGTGGAAAACATGAGACTAGGGATGATGCAATATCCTAAGAAATGTTGGGAGTTTTAGAAAGAGTTTTTGAGACCTTGGTTGAGTGAACCAAAATAGTGGCTCAAAGAGAGAAAATAAGGAAAAATACTAAGGTGTTGAATAAGAGAGGAAGTTTAGTTGAGGAATTACCACTATAATTAGATCGTATCCATGACATTTTTCACGTCTCTATGTTGAGGAAGTACCATTTTGATCCATCTCATGTGGTTTAAGTTGAAGATATTGAAGTAAGATCGAAGTTTTCTTTTGAGGAAGAGCTTGTGAAAATTTTAGATCGTGATATTAATGTTTTGAGAAAGAAGAAAATTCCTTTAGTTAAAGTTACGTATGGAATCCTAGTTCTGAGGAGGCCACGTGGGAACTAGAAAATTCTTTTCAAAAACAATATCCTTATCTTTTTGAACCAGGTAAATTTAGAAGATAAAATTTATTTTATGGGGTAGAGTTGTCACATCTCAAAGTTTTAATAGTGGTTGTTAGTTTATTGACAAGCTTGTGAAGTAGCCTAGTGTTTAACCACCTTTTGTAACTCTTTAGTGAACAAAGTACAAGCCTCTATGTTTTCATTTTTTTATAATTTTTTTGATTAAATGTTGTCAACTAAGCCATGCAATTGTCCATGCATGTATGCTCGTGTAGCTCCTATTTCACGCTCGTGATCTGAATATATGGTGTTCGACTAAGCATGATATCTATACTGAATTGAATATATGATCTGATAAACTGCATATTAGCATGTCATATTTGTATGTTGCATTGCATCGGGGCTGGGTTGATGTTATTTAGAGGAAGTATTCTGAAAGGCTTTTAAGCTCGATATCCGCAACTCAGTTTGCAATTATCTGATTATGTGCCGCATTTCGGTACAGTTTGGTGTGTAAGAATGGGTGGGTTGATTTTATCCCCACAAGGTGTGTAGGGTTGGACGGAGATGGTGTGTAGAGGCTCGTGGGTAGGACTTGGATGATCTGGTCTGCATCTATGTCTGAGTGGGCTAAAGGCCCCGCATCGGTTCTCAGAATGGGCTCTAGCCCTGGATCAGATGTCTCGATGTATGCTTGTATGCATGTTTTATCTATGGGAATTACACACTGAGTTTGCAAAAACTCACCCATTTCTATTTTATCTGTTCAGGTAATCCCCAGCATTAGACGGATCGGAGCAGCGGAGTACTCATTGGTTTAGAGTGTTACATTTAGTGGTATCAGAGCCAGGTTTAAAATTGGGCTGTGAATTTTGGTTTCCAAAATTTGTTTTTAAAGAAATTATTTCCAAATGTTTTCAAATATTCTGGTTAAGTGTGTGGTTCCCAAGTCTCTGGCGTCGATCCTGTAAATTTTCTAAAATTAGTACTGTTTATCTCGCAATACTGTAGATAGTACATTCTGAAACTACTATAGGTAGTAAACCGTACTGAAAATACTCTATTTAGTGTATATTGAAAATTGTAGTGAGACTGCGACTTATGAAAACGAACTCTGAACTTTAGATACTGTTTTGCATAAAACATCTGTTAATAAATACTGAAACTGTAACTGATTCATAAAATTTGTAATACAGAGAAATTCGATTAGACAATGAGCGCATGAGGTATCTGCAGACGTGGTACTAGAGGCTGAGGTAGAGGCCGTAGAGGGGCTCGAGCTGAGTCCTCTTCCATGGATGATTGGAACAACAGAAAATGTGCAAGTGTACACAATCACAACAAGTAATAAAGTGAAAAGTAAATGTCAAGTTATCGTACCCATAGGGATTGTAAAAAGAATTATTTATGAAATTAATTGTAAAACACTTTGGTGAGGTAAAAATAATTTGGTTTTAAAAGGTGGTCAAAGACTATTTAAAAACTAAGTAAATAATTAAAATAAAACAAAGGAGTTCTAATGCACGATTTCTAATAAGATTTAATCAAGATAACATACTTGTGTTGGATTAAGTACATTTCTTTAACTTAGAATTATCAAACTTATGTTTATATTGCTACGAATAAATTCACGGCAACTTTCGGTAATTTGCTAACTATCGCATCATACATACTTATTAAATTAATCAATCTCTTGAACATTTTTCAATGTCAATCCAAGCGGTTAATCAATCTTCACAAGTATATAAAAGATTAAGTGAGGTAATGTGGTATTTCTACCTTGAAACAGCTTTAATCACAAAGATCTTGCAAGTTATGCAAGGCATATGTATTCTCGAATACAATGCTAATTTAAACTTCAGCTACCTTAGAAGAATAAACATGCGCTGATTAAGCATTGTGTCTATTAATTATAATTTCAATACGATTTAATAATTAATTCATTAGTTATTTAACAATTATATTGCAAGAATTACTTAGGCATGATTTTACTTAACCAAGCAATTTACCGAGGTCTATAACAGCATAAACATCATTTTAACAATTCAAGCAGGCAAAATATAATCAACCCAACACAAACTTAATTTAAGCTAAATTGATTAAAATAACCATTTCAATAGCATAAATATTCATAAACATATTCTTCAAAACAACAACAAACATTAAAGAGATAGGGAACAAGAAGCAAATCTGGTGTTTTTCTGTGGCTTGACTAGTTGCTCCGTTCTTCATTGCCCTCGACTATCAAGGTGGCTTATGAACACCTAATTGCTGCTCCAAAATGGCTGATGAGAGTCTCTTTCCCAAGAGAAGAAATCGGCAATTGAACAAAAAGGGAAATGGGATGGAAAAAATGGAGAGAAAAGTGAGAGAGGAGAGCAGAGAATGAGAGAATGTTGTGGGATTGAGGAGGTGGTTTGAATGATCAGCAAGGGGTGGCTTTTATAGCTGATTGTGGCTGATAAAAATATCAAATTCCTGCAGCCAAAGAGCCCCCCATGGCCGGCCATCTACTTGGCAAAAGTTGAGATTTTCAACTTTGCTAAAAATAGCCTGGGGCAAATCTACAAAGCCACAACTAAAGGTGGGGTTTGAATGAAATTTGGAAGTCTGCCAAGGGCCTTTTTGCAAGAAAATTTAATCAGCTAAAATGCTGATTTGGGTCAGCATATGGACGATTCTGGGCTGCCCAATTAGTGGCTGTTTCGGTTCACTCAATATGGTTCGACCAATGCGGTTCAACTGGACCCTTTCTCCATAATTAATTAAAAATAATTTATTTAACCCAAATTAAATGGGAAATAAATTAAAATTAATTAAATTATGAATTAATACACATTTCTGGACCGTCTTAGGCTAGAAATTAATGTGTCTCGATACTTCAAATTGCTTCTCAGTTTTGTGCTTCCAGCAGTGTTAGCCAAGCCAATTTTCGCCCTTTACGCGAACCTGCCGAAAATAGTCAAAATTAATCAAAATAAGTATAAAATTAACTAAAATTCACATGTTCATATTTTTAACACAATTTAATTATTTTATAATATTTAATTATTTTTCAACAAGAATTTAACCGGTATTGCACGAATTTAAGTAAAAATGGGTATGAAAAGGTGTATAAATTTTTGTGTTTCCACACCCCCCAACTTAATTCATTTCTCGTCCTGAGTAATGCACAAATTTTGAAAAGAATTTATCGGAAACACTTTTGAAAAACTCCTTCAGAACAACATTCTCCCTAAAATTATGAATTTGATATACTCATACTCAAAAATAAGAAATATGATAGTTATGAGACTTAAGTATAATGTTCAAATTAGATTCAACAACTTATTATAATAGCAAATTTTAGACTAAATGCTTTTTGTAACAAAGACATGTAAACCCTTACCAATTTGATTTTTATTCCTTTATTCAAGACTAAGCTACAATCATTAAGCTTAACTTATGCCTTCATATGTTGATCGTAGTAATTTCTCTCCACTAATGTAGGTAGCATTAGGACTTTGAATCAATAGGTCTTTATCAAGGTTGTAACGTGGCTAGGCTAGGGGTAGGTGAAAGATGGATAAATTTTGGCTTAAAGCCCTAGACTCAGCGTCAATCGAACCTTCGAAATTTTTGCCTTCGGTACACCAACTTGACTTTCATTTGCTCTTTTGTATATCCTTTTCAAATACATATGCTCTTCTTTTCTTCTTTTTTTTTTTAAAACTAACACGAGCACTTACTTTGTGTATTGCAATTCTCGAGCAATTGATACTTCTTTTCAACTTCCCCAAACTTATTTTCGAAGAACATTTTGAATAGTACTGAGTCTAGTGTTTGAGACAATTTTAAGATCATTAAGCAAAAAGTAATGGCTAAATATTGCAAGGGTCGAAATAAAATTAGGCCATATAGTCTCAAATTTGGGTTTCAAAGGATAAAATTTACCATGGTGGGCTTTAAAGGCTCAAACGGTCCAAACAATAGTTGCCTAAATCATTTCCAACGTTCCATGCTCCCTAGGATTTTGACTCAAGAAACTACTAAGTCAATTCTAAAGACTTAAACTTTCATGCATACCTAACTTTCTTAAAGAACTAAAAATTTTATGGTACGAATTTGCATGCTTTATTAAAAATACATTCATGTCATTATTAAGCTAACATAATAATTTATTGAAATAATAGAACTTTATTCATACTCAAGTTTAGCATACTTAACAAAATTCAAATTTTTGAACAAAATATATCCTAATCATAATTAAAAGAAAAAAAATTATTCTGAGTGGAAATTTCGGTCCCCCCAACTTAAAATGAACAATGTCCTCATTATTTAAAGTGAATAAATACTATACACCAGGTAGGATTCCAGAAAAAAAGAGGTGAGTCAATTTGACTGCTTAAGTACCAAGCTCTCTCTGAATCCAATCCTAGACATGTATATATCTATTGTCACACTTTATATTTTGTGACTTGTTCATATTTACTCATAATTTCCATCTCTTGTTTTATTATGCAAAAATAAAAATTCCTAATTAAACTTAATCCTAAAAATAATCTAAGAACAAAAATTCCTGAAGAGCTATCGGGTTTACCTCCGAATCGAGAGGTGGAATTTGGGATTGAACTTATTCTGGGTACGGCTCTGGTGTCTATCACCCCCTACCAAATCTTTGCAGTTAAGGTGTGTACCCAAAAACACAGAAAACGAGAATCGACGAAAGCCGAAAAATGATTCTGTCGACGCCGCACAGCAGTGTGCTAAGCCGTGTGCAACAACACGACTGTGTGACTAACGAGGCCAGGCCATGCGCACTAGACACGGCCATGTGATGGCTAGATAGGTCGTGTGTGACATACAGACGTGTGGGATTCTGGGTCAGGCCGTGTGAACCACCCGACCAAGGCCAATTTGGGTCGTGTGGGCTACACGAGTGTGTGGGCCCACACGGACAAGCCACATGGGCATGTAAGCTGTGTAAAGGCTAGTAGGTAGGACTTGGATGATCTTGTTTGCATCTGTGTCTAAGTGGGCTAAGGCCTAGACTGGTTCTGTAATGGGCTCCGACCCCAGACTGTTTGTATGCATGTTTTATCTGGATGTATGTTTGTATGCATGTTTGATATGTGGGAATTACACACTGAGTTTGCGAAAACTCACTTTTTTCTGTTTTATCTGTTCAGGTAATCCCCAGCGGAGCAGCAGAGGACTCAGCAGTGGCTACACGATTTTCCACTTGGACTATTTTCTGTTACTTATGATTTAATAATTTGATGTAATTAAGGCCATTACGGATTTTTGCTTAATTTGGGATTTTGCAATGTTTTACAGTTCTTACTGCTAGTAGTAGGAAAACTCAGGTTTTCAAAAGGATCGAATATTTACAAAGCTACCACGTATACAAAAATGGTTTTAAAAGCTTTCGCAAAATTATAACGTTTTGAAAATGGATAATGATTGAAAACAAATGACATGTTTCTGAAGATAGCATAAGATAATAAACGTCATTGCGATTTCTAAAGCATTATCATGTGACATCGTTGGATTCGGCCATAACGTTTAGGCTGGATTTGGGGTGTTACATTTTCCCTCTTGAATTCATTTTTTTTTTTAATTTTCATTCATCTTTTCTCTCTTTACTCCTCCTTATTCACCACCTTATGCCACCTAAGTTTGGTTGGTCTTGATCTTTTTATTTCTTTGCTTCATTTTACTTTAACAAATTGAATCACCACCTATCAACCACCACTATTTTGTTAAATCACCACCACTGAACCACCATACCACCACCCTGGCACCACCATACCACTACCCTTGCACCACCTTGAAATATTGTTTTCTTCTATGGCTATTCTTCTTCTTTATTTTCTTTATTTCAAAAATTATCCATTCTCTTTTCCTTTCTTCTTTTTCCAAACAATATTATTTTTGTTATTCATAATCTAAATCTTTCTTCTACTATTTTAATCGCTATATTGCCCTTTCTTCTCTTCATCTTGGAGTGGTTCATCATCGTTCATCATTTTTGACATCGTTGGTAACCATTATATTTTTTATATCACCTTGTTCTATCTCTTTTTAGACATTTTATTTTTCTTTTTACATAACAATTTCATTTGTCCAATTCTTTCTTTTCCTTTAGTGATTAGATTCTCAAAATCCATTAGATCGTTAACAATCGTAGCAACTCTTTCTTATTTTTGGAAATAAGTGTGTAAGTAATAACAAGAAGTAAGTTTTATTTTTATTTCTTGATATTTCTTTTGTAGTAAGTTGAATATTCTTAACTTGGGTTGAAGGTTTAATTCAGGAATCAAAGTCTTTTTCCGAATCCAAGTTAGAGTTTTTAGTTGAAGAGACTTAATGGTAACTGTTATTTTCAAGTATGAAGAGTATGTTGTATATTATTTTGTTGGTGGACAATTGTTTTGAAGTGGACATAAGTGATTCTAATTTTCAATCTAATTTCTTAGGTACTAATTTAGTTACGACTCATTTGGAATTGAAGTATTCGAGTTCGGGTTAGGATTTAAGATTTGGACAAGATTAAGGTGTTTTTTTATACAAGTATTATGTGTGAAAACAATGAATTTGTTTATGTTTTTTATATGATAAATTAAATTTTTTTAACATCCTTAGAAAGTTTGCTTTATTAACATCCTATTTGTGCGCAACAAAAAGAGTGATGTTGATTGTTTTATTAATATCCTTAGAAAGTTTGCTTCTGCCTCTAGTCAAGAAATTAACTATGAAAAATCTATGGTTCTTTTCAGCCCTAACACCCCGATGGATCAAAGAAGAAATTTTGGCAATCTCCTTGGCTTGAAAATTGTGGAGAAGCTTGACAAATACTTAGGCTTGCCCCTTCCTTCCTATTGGTAAAAAGAAAAAAAGAAGCTTTCTTTGAGGTTAGTAACAGATTTTCATGCAGGATAAACAGCTGGACGAAAAGACAATATTACAATCCATCCCTACATATGCGTTGTCTATTTTCTTAGCCCCTAAGATGGTGATCGAGGAGCTCCTATCAAAGATATATAAGCAAAATTTGGTGGTCTGGAAAAGAAAGAGGAAAATATTGGGCGATGCTCCCATGGAAGAATTTGTGTCAGCCTAAAAGGATGGGGGGTATTGGTATTCGTGATATTCATGATATTTTTCTAAAAATATTTTTATTTTTCGAAATATTATTTACCTATTTAGTTAATATTTTAACTTCTTTCAATTGAACCCCATTTTAATTTATTTTTCAATAAAATATTTATTTTACCTAAAAATTATTTAAAACCATAATATTGATTTCTCTAAAAATATTTTTATTTTCCAGAATATTATTTACCGATTTTTAAATGAAATTAAGCTAAGTAAATTTTTAAAAAAATCACTAATAAACCCGATAAACTTACTCAAAACACAACATACTTTGGAAATTTGCGATTACAAGTAGGTTTGGACAAAGGGTTTTGGAAGATTGTTGAGATTTGTTTGGTAGTCAAAGATTAAGTATGATCTTTTGAATTATGTGAAGAAAAGTAGGATCGAAGATAACTCTGGACAAGTACGAATGGGATTTAGCAAAGAATGTAAATAACTTTTGAATGTTGTTTGGCTAAATACAAAAAGTTATGAGTATGAAACCAAAGCGATGATTTTGAACGGAATAAAAATTGTGGTGTGGAATGCATCGACATAGCAAAAGAAGGAGTGGTTACATGCGTGAATCGATATAGTATAGTAAATTAGGTAATCTTAGTAACAATGGTTGATTGTAAGAGTAATATAATTAGTGAACGAACCAAGGAAAGATTTGGTAAACATATATAGCTTTTTGATGGTTAAATCACAGTTTTCATCAACCTGACTATTAGGCTCTATTTATGGAGCTAAACCTATGAAGCACGGACAAGATTTGTATTGAGAGGATATATTTCCTTTTAACTTGTATTGAAATTCAGTTGGGTAAGTTTTAAGTATGCAAAAGCTTCTTATTCAATCCACAAATTGTCAGACATGGCATCTAGAACATTGTTTGTTAGGCAATAATCTAACAGTTGACAGACATTAGTAAAAGTAGCCATAACGACACTAATAACACATGAAAAAGAGAAGAAACTTTCAGTGTTGGTATACTAAGCAGTAGCAGACATTGAAACCTCAGTGAATATAACAATGGCATACAAAACAGTCATAGAATGGATATGAAAACCAAAGACATACCCTTTTCGTCATGGGCCATGAAACATCAGTAAAACATGGAGAGAAAACAACACAGCACCACGGAAAAGGTAGGTAAACCAGAAATTCAACGAATCACCGTTCATCCACCGCCACAATCACCATGCGGCTCCTCCGAATATAACAGGTACTGAACAACGTCAGACGTATCCTATAGCTATCGTAGGAGAGAACCGAAACACCTTATGAATCTTAAGAGAATTTCATAGAGAAACAGCTTAAAGGAATGGAAATTGACAAACAGAAAAGAATGAACGGCAGTATAGAGATGGAGGGATGTCAAATTTTGGGAGGATAGAGGCGGGATACGGCAGTATAGAGATGGAGGGATGTCAAATTTTGGGAGGATAGAGGCGGGATCTGTGAAATCAATTGAAACGGTGCGTGGTGGAAACAATTGAAACGGTGAGTTTTGAATTAAAATTCATCAACAGTTTATGTATTTTAACTTTGAAAACTTTGAAAGGCCATAACTTTTCGCTCGGTTGTCCGATTGAGACGATTTTTTTTTTGATTTCGAATAACTTTTCGAGATCTATGCGCTGACAAACAGCCGAAGGCGGTTTGCCGCAGTTTTCGTCGAAAAAAATTCTTTTTTCCCTCTAAATTTTGAGTTTTTCGGTTTAAAATTCAATTTTAAAACATTCAAATCATTATTTTCCTTACTTATTTGAAGTAAACACGGATTTTTTTACAGAATTATTGTATTATTTTTTTAATTTGACACGTGTATGGAATAGGCCCGATAAATCATTAGAGCGTACTATAATTAAGATAATAAAATACTCTATAATATGACAAATAATTAATTTAGCTTAGTTGGTTAAGTTGGCTTGCTTTTCCCTTAGTACCTTGGTTCAAATCTCCTTGTTAGCAATTTTGAATTTTTTGTACCTCCGTACCTTGCTCTTTTCCCTTAGTGAGTTGGTTCAAATCTTTTTTGTACTT
>JAOWAC010000041.1:175000-222765 GCA_025698475.1 Gossypium anomalum
AAAGAGCTAAAAACTTCGTCAATCGCTACCAGCGACATTCGTATGTCCAAACGGGGACACTTTCCTGGCCCGCACATCCGACGCACCAAGGTGCCTATTCTCGCCGAGGCTCCCACATCCGTGCACCAAGGTTGCCGATGATGCTGTCCGAGGCTCACGCACATCCGAGGCACCAAGGTGCCGATGCGTGCGCCGAGGCCCCACATCCGACGCACCAAGGTGCCGATGCCGCCGAGGGCCCCGCACATCCGACGCACCAAGGTGCCGTGCCGCCGAGGCTCCCCACATCCGACGCACCAAGGTGCCGGCGGCCGCCGAGGCTCTCGCACATCCGACGCACCAAGGTGCCGGTGCCGCCGAGGCTCCCCACATCCGACGCACGCAGGTGCCGGTGCGCCGCCGAGGCTCGCACATCCGACGCACCAAGGTGCCGGTGGCCGCCGAGGCTCGCACATCCGACGCACCAAGGTGCCGGTGCCGCCGAGGCTCCCGCACATCCGACGCACAAGGTGCGGATGCCGCCGAGGGCTCCGCACATCCGACGCACTGCAAGGTGCCGATGCCGCCGAGGCTCGCACATCCGACATCCGACGCACCAAGGTGCCGGTGCCGCCGAGGCTCGCACATCCGACGACGCAAGGTGCGTGTGCGGTGCCGCCGAGGCTCCACATCCGACGCACCACGCCGGTGGCGCCGAGGCTCGAGACATCGCCGAGGCTCTCGCGACATCCGACGCACCAAGGTGCGGTGCCGCCGAGGCTCCGCGACATCCGACGCACCAAGGTGCCGATGTCGCCGAGGCTCCCGCGACACATCCGACGCACCAAGGTGCCGATGTCGCCGAGGCTCCCGCATCCATCCGACGCACCAAGGTGCCGGTGCCGCCGAGGCTCCCGCGACATCCGACTCACCAAGGTGCCCCGGCCGCCGAGGCTCCCGCGACATCCGACGCACCAAGGTGCCGCCGGTGCCGCCACCAAGGTGCCGAGCGCCGCCGAGGCTCCCAGACATCCGACGCACCAAGGTGCCGATGCCGCCGAGGCTCCGCGACACATCCGACGCACCAAGGTGCCCCGGCCGCCGAGGCTCCCGCGACATCCGACGACGCACCAAGGTGCCTGCCGTGCTGCCGCCACCGTGCCGCCGATGCCGCCGAGGCTCCCGCGACATCCGACGCACCAAGGTGCCGATGCCGCCGAGGTTTCCCACATCCGACGCACCAAGGTACCCGTCGCCGAGGCTCTCGCACCACCGACGCCCCAGGTTGCCGACGGGTCAAAGGTTTCAAAGACGCGCAAGCACCAAGGTGTCGCTGCAGTGCTCGCGCGCGCCAAGACGCACCAAGGGCCCAAGGTGCCAGAGGCTCTTGTTCCAAAATGGGAGGGACCAGACGACTCGCTGCATCATTTTCTATATTCCGAGATGCTCTCGCCGAGCACCGCCGAAATGGATCGCCGAGCACCACCGGAACCTAACCCGGCGGGGGGGGCACCGACGTCCGCATGAAATGGGCGTGGGCAAGCGCTCTTGACAACCCCCGCCGCTCAATATCACCTCCCCTAAAGAGCTAAAAACTTGGTCAATGTGCTGCTACTGCAACATTCATGTGTCTCAAACGGGACACTTTATGGTGCCAAGCGCTCGCACCAATGGGGGCCCAAAATTAGCTTTTTTGGTGATGGACCCTCCCGCACATCCGATGCACCAAGGTGCCGATGCTCTCACACATCATCGGCGGGTGGTGGTGCCCGATGGCCCGCACCACACGGATGGTGTACGAGGCTACCGCACGCATCGAGGGGATTCATTTTTGAGCCGAGGCTCTGTTAAAAAAAAGGAGGGACCGGACGATTCATTCATTGTTGGGTACCAACATGCAACGCATCCGAATTACACCTTTGGGATTGGGGAGGGACCGGACGATTCATTCATTATTGGGTGCCTGACATGTAACCAGATCCGAATTCTACCTTTGGGATTGGGGGGGACTCGCGCCGCTTTGTATATGCCGGATGGCTCACGAGCATCGCCGGATGGATCGCCGAGCACCGCCGAACCTAACCGTGGTGGGGGGCACCATGTCCGGCATGCGATGGGCGGGCAAAGGCTCGATAACCCCCGTCGCTCAATATCACTTCCCCTAAAGAGCTAAAAACTTTATCAATGCGCTACCAATGACATTCATGTGTCCAAACAGGATGTGTTTTAGATGTGTCCAAACAGGACACTTTTTTTCAGCCCAACGCTCCGCACCAACAGGGGGCCAATGGTGCTCGACGCCCCTCACATCCGAGGCGCCAAGGTGCCTATGTTGCCCGGTGACCCCGCACCACGGATGGCCTACGCTATGATGTTCCTGAGGCTCCCGCGCATGGTCAAAACGGGGCATTTTTTTAGGCCACTTACACTTGGTATTTTAAATCAAATTTTTTAACACTTAGTATTTTAAACTCTTGGCAAAAAAACAAATACAAGAAGCCGAATGCAATATGGCATGATTGCATGGCACGGCAGTAAAATTGAACAAGTGCCCGAGAGCCACCAACAGCTGGGAGTTCGCATCGCACCACCGCCCCGCTGCAGCTATGTTTCTGGGCGCACGCCAAGTGTTTAACTAACTCTTACACCAAGTCCCCGCTTGGGGACCCTGTGGTCGGACGCAAAAGAACGAGGGGGATCGGAAGGGCGATGGGGGGAGGGACGAATCGGGCGACAAAGGGTCGATCTCGTGGATCGTGGCAAAGAAGGCCACTCGCCACTTACAATACCCCGCCGCAGATTTAAGTCGCTCGCAGCGATTCTACCCGCCGCCGGTGGGAATTACGCCCAAGCGAGGCGCCGCGACTTGTTGTCCGCCGCCGCGCGCACGACACGACACGCGCCTGGGGGGGCCAAAGGCCCCATCGCTGGTCGGCAACGGCGCGACGGCGCGCGCGTCGCTTCTAGCCCGGATTCTCGATTTTAGAGGCGTTCACCATAATCCAACAAGACGGTAGCTTTCACACATCGCTTTTCAACCAAGCGCGATGACCAATTGTGCGAATCAACGGCTCCTCTCGCATTTCAGGTTGAATTACTATTGCGACGCGCCATCGCAGGGGTAAAACTAACTCTGCTCTCACGACGGCCTAAAAACCCACCACGCTCCCTATTGGTGGGTGAACAATCCAACACTTGGTGAATTTCGCTTCACAATGATAGGAAGAGCCGACATCAAGGATCAAAAGCAACGCCGCTATGAACGCTGGTCGCCACAAGCCGCTTATCCCCGTGGTAACTTTTTCGACACCTCTAGCTTCAAATTCAAGGTCTAAAGGATCGATAGGCCACGCCACGGTCAGATTCGTGATCGGAAATCGTAATCAAACGAGCTTTTACCCTTTGTTCCACACGAGATTTGCTCGCTGAGCTCATCTTAGACACCGCGTTATCTTTTTAATGATGCCGCCCTCACCAAACTCCCCACCGACAATGTCTTCGCGCTCGATCGCGCGCAAGGGCCGACCTTGGGTCCAAAAAGAGGGGCCGTGGCCCCGCCTCCGATTCACACTAATAAGTAAAATAACGTTAAAAGTAGTGGTATTTCAATTTCGCCCGAGAGCTCCCACTTATCCTACACCTCTCAAGTCATTTCACAAAGTCTGACTAGAGTCAAGCTCAACAGGTCTTCTTTCCTCACGATTCTCGCCAAGCCCGCTCCTTGGTCGTGGTTTCACTGGATAGTAGATGTGACAAGTGGGAATCTCGTTAATCCATTCATGCGCGCCACTAATTAGATGACGAGGCATTTGGCTACCTTAAGAGAGTCATAGTTACTCCCGCCGCTTACCCGCGCTTGGTTGAATTTCTTCACTTTGACATTCAGAGCATCGCGTAAATCACATTGCGTGAGCATCCGCAGGACCATCGCAATGCTTTGTTTTAATTAAACAATGGATTCCCTTGTCCGCATTTTCAGCTCGAGTCGATCGTCGTCGCCGGAAGGCCCCGAGGAGCCGCTCCGCCCGTCCTCGGCCAAGCGCGCTGGCGACCCGCCGCCGCGGAAGCAGCCGAGCAAAGGCGCCGGCAATGACGGTTCGGATCGGGACCCCGTGCTCACCTCTCGAGCCAATCCTTTTCCCGAGGTTACTGATCCATTTTGCCGACTTCCTTGCCTACATTGTTCCATTGACCGCAGGTCGCTCACCTTGAGACTGAGACGCGCGCGTTATGAGTACGACCGCGCGCGACGGCACTCGGCCCTCCGGATTTTCAAGGGCCGCCGGGGCGCACCGACACCACGCGACGCGGCGGTGCTCTTTTCCGGCCGCCGACCGACTACCTCCGGCCGAGCTTCTGTGGTGGGCGTGCCGTTAAACGTAAAAGATAACTCTTCCCGAGGCCCCCGCCGACGCCTCCGACTCCCTAACGCGTTGCCACCGCCGCGGCCTGCTCAGAATTTTAACCCGATTCTTTCAAGCTCGCGACGACGCGCTTATCGGACGGCTTCCCCGCCTCTTAGGATCGACTAACCCATGTGCAAGTGCCGCTCACATGGAACCTTTCCTCTTCGCCTTCAAAGTTCTCATTTGAATATTTGCTACTACCACCAAGATCTCGCGACCGACGGCCGCGCCCGCGCCGCTCGCTCGCGTTTTTGCGGCGCACCGCCGCGCCTCCTACTCATCGGGGGCTCGCCCTTGCCCCGACGGGTATAGGTCGCGCGCTTAAGCGCCATCCATTTTCGGGGCTAGTTGATTCGGCAGTGAGTTGTTACACACTTAGCGGATTTCTTCCATGACCACCGCCCCGCTGTTTTAAATTCCACCAACACCCTTTGTGGGTTCTAGGTTAGCGTTAGCTGGGCACCGGAACCGAAACCCGCTCTGCTCATCCCGCACGCGCTCGCTACCAAAAATGGCCCACTTGGAGCTCGATTCTCGTGCGGCGCGCTCAACGGCGCCGCCGCCACCGCCCTACCCCTACCTATTTAAAGTTTGAGAATAGGTCGAGGCGGCGCGCCGATGCCGATGCCTCTAATCATTGGCTTTACCCGATAGAACTCGCCAAGGGCTCCAGCTCCCATCCCGAGGGAAACTTCGAGGGAAAGCTACTAGACGGCTCGATTAGTCTTTCGCCCCTATACCCAAGTCGATTTAACGATTTGCACGCCAAGATCGCCGCGGCCTCCACCAGAGTTTCTCTCCGCTTCGCCCCATAGTGCATAGTTCACCATCTTCGGTCCCGACAGCATGCTCTCACAAACCCTTCTCGTAAGATCAAGGGTCGGCCGGCGTGCACCCGCGAGGGATCCCGCCAATCAGCTTCCTTGCGCTTTACGGGTTTTCAGCCCGCTGACTCGCACACATGTCGACTCTTGGTCCGTGTTTCAAGACGGCCGAATGGGGGGAGCCGCAGCCGACGACGCCCGAGCACGCAGTGCCGGCACGCCGAGACGGCGCGCGGCCGATCCCACGATCGAGGCGACGACGCCTCCACAGCGTATCAAGCGCCCGGCTTGGGCCGCCGCCACGACCCGCCGGCCCACGCCCGAAAGCCGACGGCGATCGCGCCGCTCCACATCCGACCGGGCGCATCGCCGCCCTCATCCGCTTCCTCCCGACAATTTCAAGCACTCTTTGACTCTCTTTTCAAAGTCCTTTTCATCTTTCTCGCGTATTTGTTCGCCATCGCCTCTCGCCTCAGATTTAGCCTTGGACGGAATTTACCGCCCCGATTAGGGTCGATTCCCAAACAACCCGACTCAGAGACAGATACCGTGGTGCGACAGTGGTCCGGCACGACGGGCTCTCACCTCTCCCGCGCCCTTTCTGTGGGACTGGGCCCCGGCCCACGAGGACGCTTCTCCGCACTACACGATGCGCTGGCGCCCGATTCTCAAGCCGGGCTTTTCCGCTCGCTACATTAGGGAATCTCGTAAGTTTTTTTCCTCCGCTTATTGATATGCTTAAACTCGGTAATCCCCGCCGACTGGGTCGCGGCGCGAGCACCGCCCTGCGATGCCGAAGGGTTCAAGGGTCTCGACGACGAACGCGCACGACCGAACGAGGTTGCTTAAAGCATTACCACCGATCGTCGCGACGATTATGTCGCCGAGGACTCGAATTTAGGCCAACCGCTAGTCGCGGGCGACGGAGGCCAATTTTCGCGCCGCGGTCCAACCGAGTCCCGAGGATCGGGGTTGATGGGGGCGACGGCGCGTGACACCCAGCAGACGCTCTCGCCTAATGGCTTGGGGCGCAACTTGCGCTCAAAGACTCGGATGGTTCACGGATTCTCGCATTCACACCAAGCATCGATTTCGCCACGCTTCATCATCGGCGCGAGAGCCGAGATATCCGCTGCCGAGAGTCGTTTATATATTTTTGCGACAAAAAAGAACAACATCATCAAGCATCGACACCGCGAACGTGCAACAAAAAGAGACGTGTCCCTTTTTTTCGCTTTCGATTCCTGGCGCGATTCGCACGGGGTTTGTTCGCTTTGCATCAAGAAGTTGATCCTAACGCCTCACCCCACCCGATGGGCAAAGGGACGACAAGATCGCCGCCCGACACGCGGGGGGTGGCGAGAGGCGACGATGCACCCGCACCACCTCCGATGTTGTTTACAACGCGCTCACGGGTCGCTCGCCAGGCGTGTTTCGATAATGATCCTTCCGCAGTTCACCACGGAAACCTTGTTACGACTTCTCCTTCCTCTAAATGATAAGGTTCGTTGACTTCTTCGCGACGCGCGGCAGCGAACCGCCCACGCCGCCGCGATCCAACACTTCACCCGACCATTCAATAGGAGAGGAGCGACGCGTGTGTACAAAGGGCGTGGACGTAGTCAACGCGAGCCGATGACTCGCGCGCTTACTAGGAATTCCTCGCTGAAGACCAACAATTGCAATGATCTATCCCCATCACGATGAAATTTCAAAGATTACCCGCCCGCGCCGCCGCCAAGGCTATAGACTCGCTGAATACATCGCAGTAGCGCGCGCGCGCCCGTAACATCTAAGGGCATCACTGCACTGCTATTGCCTCAAACTTCCTTGGCCTAAAAGGCCATAGTCCTCTAAGAAGCTAGCCACGAGGATCACCTCCGTAGCTAGTTAGCAGGTCGAGGTCTCGCTCATAACGGAATTAACTGCACAAATCGCTCCACCAACTAAGAACGCCATGCACCACCACCCATAGAATCAAGAAAGAGCTCTCACCACAATCCTTACTATGTCCGACTCGTAAGTTTCTGTTGAGTCAAATTAAGCGCAGTGCTCCACTCCCGTGGTGCCCTTCCACAATTCCTTTAAGTTTTTCAGCTTTGCACCATACTCCCTAACCCAAAGACTTTGATTTTCATAAGGTGTGCCATGAGTCCTAAAAGCAACATCCGCCGATCCTCGGTCGGCATCGCTTATGGTTGAGACTAGGACGGATTCGATCGCCTTCGAGCCCCCAACTTTCGTTTGATTAATGAAAACATCCTGGCAAATGCTTTCGCAGCTTGTTCGCCTTTCATAAATCCAAGAATTTCACCGACTATGAAATACTAATGCCCCGATCGTCCCCTCGTTAATCATTACTCCGATCCCAAGGCCAACACAATAGGATCGAAATCCATGATGTTATCCCATGCTAATGTATACAAGCGTAGGCCCGCT
Source organism: Gossypium anomalum (assembly GCA_025698475.1). Classification (NCBI taxonomy): domain Eukaryota; kingdom Viridiplantae; phylum Streptophyta; class Magnoliopsida; order Malvales; family Malvaceae; genus Gossypium; species Gossypium anomalum. The sequence goes on from JAOWAC010000041.1 coordinate 182,649, forward strand.
TTGAGCACTCTAATTTCTTCAAAGTAACAAAATACGAGGAACGACTCCGCCAATTAAGGCCGTGGAGCGCATCGCAGCAAAGAGGGACGAGCAGCATCGGTGCTCACCGTGAGGCGGACCGCCGACCCACCCCTAAGTCCAACTACGAGCTTTTTAACCGCAACAACTTAAATATACGCTTATTGAGCCGAATTACCGCGCGCGCCGCACCGCATTTGCCTCCAATGGATCCTCGTTAAGGGATTTAGATTGTACTTTATTCCAATTACTGCACTCATAGAGCCCTGATTGTTATTTATTGTCACTACCCCCGTCGTCGATTGGGTAATTTTGCGCGCCGCCGCCTTCCTTGGATGTGGTAGCCGCTGCTCGTGCCCTCTCCGAATCGAACCCCATTCTCCGCCACCCACCACCACCATAGTAGGCCACCATCCTACCATCGAAAGTTGATAGGCGTAAATTTGAATGATGCGCCGCCGCACAAAGGCCGTAGCGATCCGCCGAGTTATCATGAATCATCAGAGCAACGCGCAAAGCCCGCCGACCTTTTATCTAATAAATGCATCCTTCCAGAAGTCGGGTTTGTTGCACGATAGCTCTAGAATTACTACTGTTATCCGAGTAGCAAATACCATCAAACAAACTATAATCGATTTAATGAGCCATTCGCAGCTTTCACAAATCAATTTGTTCATACTTACACATGCATGGCTTAATTTTGAGACAAGCATATGACTACCCGCAGGATCAACCAGTAGCATTCTCCGCGACGCCGGCAGATCGCATGGCCTCAACAACATGCCGCGTGAGCAACGAAGAGGTCACAACAGAGCACGAGCGCCGCCCGTGTCAAGAGACAAAATGCATAGGCATCGAGGGACAAGGGCCCGAGCCCCACTCTCAAAAAAATATTTTCCAGATCCGAAAAGCACGACGAGCACCGCACGCATCGACGAGGCCACACCGATTTAAGGGGGCGACTCGAGACACAAGGCACGACAGGGTCCACCACGCACCCCAAAGGGCACGAGATGGAGAAGGGACGGCAACACATCCATAATTCCATCCGCTTAGGTACGCAACACAGATCTCGATCGCACTCTTGGGTTCTATTAGAACAAGGGGAGTCAATGAAGAGGAGCGCGCGACGAGCTCGATGCGGGTAGCACTGAGCCCGCCAATACACACAACCAAAACACCACTCATATGCCCATTGCGCACTAGTAGTAGTAGCACCCACGCACACCGGCCAACAACCCACCCAACCAATGTATTGGTAGGGGAGCGGAAGGAACAATGAAACGAGGGCACACTACAACCGCTGGCACGAATCGCGAGGGACAAAATCCCACCGCACTTGGTCGAGCCAAGACCGAGCCTACAAACTCAACTTGCGCCCAAGCTGAGAGCCTGCCGCCAAAGGGACTTGGTGCACGGGGTCACGCAGCTTCATCGCAAGTGCAAGGCCTTGGCAAGGCCAAGGCGCCGAGTGATTGCCGACTTGGGAGGCGCAGGCGCCCCTAAACATGACGGGGAGAATGGGCAAACCAAGCTCGAGCCCATAGCAATGCATAAGCCACCCCAAGAGATCTTTGCCCGATATAGGGAACTTGGTCTTGGAGTCGCTATTACATTTCTATGGGCACGGCTTGACCCTACGGAAAATCAACACCCCGCCACTAGCGCCGCGACCCACCCACCACCGCTGATGAGTCATTGTGGGACAATCCGACCCCATGGGGGGGTCAAGACGCACCCCACCCGGCTGGAGGGGGTTACGCGGGGGGCGCGGATCTCTACCCCTAAAGAGCTAAAAACTTCACAACTCGCTACCAGCGACATTCGTGATGTCCAAACGGGGACACTTTTCCTTGGCCCGCACATCCGACGCACCAAGGTGCCTATTTCGCCGAGGCTCCCACATCCGTGCACCAAGGTTGCCGATGCGTCGCCCGAGGCTCACGCGACATCCGAGGCACCAAGGTGCCGGCGCCGCCGAGGCTCCCCACATCCGACGCGCAAGGTGCCGCCGCCGCCGCCGCCGAGGCTCCCGCGACATCCGACGCACCAAGGTGCCGTGCCGCCGAGGCTCCCCCACATCCGACGCACCAAGTGTGCCGTGCCGCCGCCGCCGAGGCTCCCGCGACATCCGACGCACAAGGTGCCGTGCCGCCGAGGCTCCCCACATCCGACGCACCAAGGTGCCGGCCGCCGAGGCTCTCGACATCCGACGCACCAGTGTGCCGCGTGCCGCCGAGGCTCTCGCGACATCCGACGCACCAAGGTGCGGATGCCGCCGAGGCTCCCGCGACATCCGACGCACCAAGGTGCCGATGCCGCCGAGGCTCCCGCGACATCCGACGCACCAAGGTGCCGCCGCCGAGGCCGCCGAGGCGACGCCGACATCCGACGCACCAAGGTGCCGTGCCGCCGAGGCTCTCGCGACATCCGACGCACCAAGGTGCCGGTGTGCCGCCGAGGCTCCGCGACATCCGACGCACCAAGGTGCCGTGGCGCCGCCTCGAGGCTCCGACATCCGACGCGCTGCAAGGTGCCGATGCCGCCGAGGCTCCCGCGACATCCGCAAGGTGCGCGATGCCGCCGAGGCTCCCGCGACATCCGACGCACCAAGGTGCCGATGCCGCCGAGGCTCCCGACATCCGACGCACAAGGTGCGCCGTGCCGCCGCCGAGGCTCCCGCGACATCCGACGCGAGGTGCCGCCGAGCCGAGGCATCCGACGACAGGTGCCGACGCACCAAGGTGCCCCGCGCCGCCGAGGCTCCCGCGACATCCGACGCAAGGTGCCGCCGCCGCCGCCGCGCCGAGGCTCCCGTGCCGAGGTGCCGCCCGCCGAGGCCCGCGACATCCGACGACGCACCAAGCCGCCGGCGCCGCCGAGGCTCCCGCGACATCCGACGCCGGTGCCGATGCCGCCGAGGTTCCCACATCCGACGCGACGCACTAAGGTACCGATGCCGCCGAGGCTCTCGCACCACCGACGCCCCAGGTTGCCGACGGTCAAAGGCTTCAAAGACGCAAGCACCAAGGTGTCGCTGGTGCTCGGCGCGCGCAAGACGCACCAAGGGCCCAAGGTGCCGAGGCTCTTGTTCCAAAATGGGAGGGACCAGACGACTCGCTGCATCATTTTCTATATTCCGAGATGCTCGCCGAGCACCGCCCGAGCATCAAATGGATCGCCGAGCACCACCGGAACCTAACGGGGGGGGGGGGCACCGACGCCCGCATGAAATGGGCGGGCGCGCGCTCTGACAACCCCCCGCCGCCATCATCACCTCCCCTAAAGAGCTAAAAACTTGGTCAATGTGCTACCAGCAACATTCATGTGTCTCAAACGGGACACTTTTATGGTGCCGCGCTCCGCACCAATGGGGGGGCCCAAAATTAGCTTTTTTGGTGATGGACCCTCCCGCACATCCGATGCACCAAGGTGCCGATGCCACACATCACATCGGGGCTGGTGGTGCCCGATGGCCCGCACCACGATGGATGGTGTACGAGGCTACCGCACGATCGAGGGACGCATTTTGAGCCGAGGCTCTTGTTGCAAAAAGGAGGGACCGGACGATTCATTCATTGTTGGGTACCAACATGCAACCCGCATCCGACTACACCTTTGGGATTGGGGAGGGACCGGACGATTCATTCATTATTGGGTGCCGACATGTACCCAGATCCGAATTCTACCTTTGGGATTGGGGAGGGACTCGCGCGCTGCTTTTTTATATGCCGGATGGCTCGCCGAGCATCGCCGGATGGATCGCCGAGCACCGCCGAACCCTAACCGGTGGTGGGGGCACCCATGTCCGCATGCGATGGGCGGCGGGCAAGGCCTCGATACCCCCCCGTCGCTTCAATATCACTTCCCCTAAAGCTAAAAAAAAACTTTATGCGCGCTACCAATGACATTCATATGTTCAAACAGGACAGTTTTAGATGTCCAAACAGGACACTTTTTCAGCCCAACGCTCGCACAACAGGGGCCAATGGTGCTCGACGACCTCCTCACATCCGAGGCGCCAAGGTGCCTATGTTGCCCCGGTGACCGCGCACCACGGATGGCCTACGCTATGATGTTCCTGAGGCTCCCGCACATGGTCAAACGGGGCATTTTTTTTTAGGCCACTTACACTTGGTATTTTAAATCAATTTTTTAACACTTAGTATTTTAAACTCTTGGCCGAAAAACAAATACAAGAAGCCGAATGCAATATGGCATGATTGCATGGCACGGCAAGACACGCAGTAAAATTGAACAAGTGCCCGAGCCACCAACAGCTGGGAGTTCGAGACCGCACCACCACGCCCCAAGCAGCTATGTTTCCTGGGCGGCACGCCAAGTGTTTAACTAACTCCTTACACCAAGTCCCCGCTTGGGGACCCTGTGGTCTGGACGCAAAAGAACGAGGGGATCTCGGAAGGGCGATGGGGGGAGGGATTTAATCGGCTTACAAAGGGTCGATCTCGCGGATCGTGGGCAAAGAAGGCCACTCGCCACTTACAATACCCCGCCGCGCATTTAAGTCGCCGTCTCGCAAAGCGATTCTACCCGCCGCCGGTGGGAATTACGCCGAGGCGAGGCGCCGCGACTTGTCCGCCGCGCGCCGCCGCACCACGACACGCGCCCTGGGGGGGCCAGCCCCCTCATCGCGGGTCGGCAACCGGCGACGGCGCGTATGCCGCTTCTAGCCCGGATTTCGACTTAGAGGCGTTTCACCATAATCCAAACAGAGACGGAGAAGCGCACATCGCTTTTTTCAACCAAGCGCGATGACCAATTGTGCGAATCAACGGTTCCTCTCGCATTCAGGTTGAATTACTATTGCGACGCCGCCATCGCAGGGTAAACTAAACTCGCCTCACGACTCGCCTAAACCCACCACGCTCCCTATTGGTGGGTGAACAATCCAACACTTGGTGAATTTTCGCTTCACAATGATAGGAAGAGCCGACATCAAGGATCAAAAGCAACGCCGCTTATGAACGCTTGGTCGCCACAAGCCGCTTATCCTCGTGGTAACTTTTCCGACACCTCTAGCTTCAAATTCAAGGTCTAAAGGATCGATAGGCCACGCCACTCGCTCAGATTCGCATCGGAAATCGTAATCAAACGAGCTTTTACCCTTTGTTCCACACGAGATTGCTCGCTGAGCTCATCTTAGACACCGCGTTATCTTTTAACAGATGTGCCGCCCACCAAACTCCCCACCGACAATGTCTTCTCGCTCGACGCCGGGCCTGGGCCGACCTTTGGGTCCAAAAAGAGGGGCCGTGGCCCCCTCCGATTCACTAATAAGTAAAATAACGTTAAAAGTAGTGGTATTTCAATTTCGCCCGAGAGCTCCCACTTATCCTACACCTCTCAAGTCATTTCACAAAGTCTGACTAGAGTCAAGCTCAACAGGTCTTCTTTTTCCTCACGATTCTCGCCAAGCCCGCTCTCTTGGTCGTGGTTTCACCGATAGTAGAGATGTGACAAGTGGGAATCTCGTTAATCCATTCATGCGCGCCACTAATTAGATGACGAGGCATTTGGCTACCTTAAGAGAGTCATAGTTACTCCCGCCGCTTACCCGCGCTTTGGTTGAATTTCTTCACTTTGACATTCAGAGCATCGCGTAAATCACATTGCGTGAGCATCCGCAGGACCATCGCAATGCTTTGTTTTAATTAAACAATGGATTCCCTTGTCCGCATTTTCGGGCCTCGAAGTCGATCGTCGCCGCCCGGAAGGCCCCGAGGAGGAGCCGCTGCTCCGCCCGTCTCTCTCGGCCAAGACGCTGGCGCCGCCCGCCCGCGCGGAAGCAGCGAGCAAAGGCGCCAAGAATGACGGTTCGGATCGGGACCCCGTGCTCACTTCTCGAGCCAATCCTTTTCCCGAGGTTACTGATCCATTTTTTGCCGACTTCCTTGCCTACATTGTTCCATTGACCGCAGGTCGCTCACCTTGAGAGACTGCGCGCGTTATGAGTACGACGCGCGCGCGACGGCACTCGGCCCTCCGGATTTTCAAGGGTCGCGCGGGCGCACACCGACACCACGCGACGCGGCGGTGCTCTTCCGCCGCCGACGATACCTACTCCGGCCGAGCCTGCTTCTGGTGGTGGGTGGGTGCCGTTAAACGTAAAAGATAACTCTTCCCGAGGCCCCCGCCGACGCCTCCGACCCTAACGCTGTTGCCACCGCCAAGGCCCTGCTCAGAATTTTAACCCGATTCTCAAGCTCGCGCCGACGCGCTTATCGGACGACGCTTCCCCGCCTCTTAGGATCGACTAACCCATGTGCAAGTGCCGCTCACATGGAACCTTTCCTCTTCGCCTTCAAAGTTCTCATTTGAATATTTGCTACTACCACCAAGAGATCGCACCGACCGACGCCGCGCCGCCGCTCGCGCGGTTTTTTTGCGGCGACCGCGCGCTTCTCCTACTCATCGGGGCTCGCCCTTGCCCCGACGGCCGGTATAGGTCGCGCGCTAAGCGCCATCCATTTTCGGGCTAGTTGATTCGCAGAGAGTTGTTACACACTCCTTAGCGGATTTCGACTTCCATGACCACCGCCCCATTGTTTTAATCCACCAACACCCTTTGTGGGTTCTAGGTTAGCGCGCAGCTGGGCTGGGCACCGAACCCGGCTCCGGCTCATCCCGCACGCGCGCTCGCTACCAAAATGGCCCACTTGGAGTTTCTCGATTCGCGTGGCGCTGCTCAACGGCGGCACCGCCTGGCCCTACCTATTTAAAGTTTGAGAATAGGTCGAGGCGCTGCGCCCGATGCCTCTAATCATTGGCTTTACCCGATAGAACTCGCGCTAAGGGCTCCAGCCTATCCCGAGGGAAACTTCTGAGGGAACCAGCCTACTAGACGGCTCGATTAGTCTTTCGCCCTATACCCAAGTCGATTTAACGATTTGCACGCCAAGATCGCCATGGCCTCCACCGAGTTTCTCCGCTTCGCCCCGCGTGCATAGTTCACCATCTTTCGGTCCCGACAGCATGCTCTCACCAACCCTTCTCGTAAGATCAAGGTCGGCGCGGCGGCACCCGCGAGGGATCCCGCCAATCGCCTTCCTTGCGCTTTTACGGGTTTTCTAGCCCGCTGACTCGCACACATGTCGATTTTTGGTCCGTGTTTTTCAAGACGGCCGAATGGGGAGCCCGCAGCCGACGCCCCGAGCACGCAGGCACGGCACGCCGAGACGCGCGGCCGGATCCCACGATCGAGGCGACGACGCCTCCACAGCGATCAAAGGCCGGGCGCTTGGGCCGCCACCACACGCCCGCCGGCCCACGCCCGAAGCCGACGCACGGACCGCGCCGCTGCTCCACATCCGGACGGGCGCATCGCCGCCCCATCCGCTTCCTCCCGACAATTTCAAGCACTCTTTGACTCTTTTCAAAGTCCTTTTCATCTTTTCTCGCAGATTTGTTCGCCATCTCTCCTCGCCCAGATTTAGCCTTGGACGGAATTTACCGCCCGATTAGGGTCGTGATTCCCAAACAACCCGACAGAGAGACGCTCACGTGGTGCGACAGGGTCCGGCACGACGGGGCTCTCACTCCTCCCGCGCCTCTTCTGTGGGACTTGGGGCCTGGCCCGCCGCCACGAGGACGCTCCGCACTACACCGATGCCGCTGGCGCCCGATTCTCAAGCCGGGCTTTTCCCGCTCGCTCGCCGCTACTAGGGAATCTCGTAAGTTTTTTTTCCTCCGCTTATTGATATGCTTAAACTCACGGTAATCCCGCCGACTGGGTCGCGCGCAGCACCGCCCTTGCGCGCCGAAGGGTTCAAGGGTCTCGACGACGAACGCGCACGACTCCGAACGAGGTTGCTTAAAGCATTACCACCGATCGTCGCGACGGTTATGTCGCCGAGACTCGAATTTAGGCCAACCGCTAGCCGGGCGCGACGGAGGCCAATTTTCCGCCGCGGTCCAACCGAGTCCCGAGGGATCGGGGTTGATGGGGGCGACGCGCGTGACACCCAGCAGACGCGTTCTCGCCTAATGGCTTGGGGCGCAACTTGCGCTCAAAGACTGGGATGGTTCACGGATTTCGCATTCACACCAAGTATCGCGATTTCGCCACGCTCTTCTTCATCGCGCGAGAGCCGAGATATCCGCTGTCGAGAGTCGTTTCTATATATTTTGCGACAAAAAGAACAACATCATCAAGCATCGACACCGCGAACGGTGCAACAAAAAGAGACGTGTCCTTTTTTTTTTCGCTTTCGATTCCGCGCGCGCGATTCGCACGGGGTTTGTTCGCTTTGCATCAAGAAGTTGATCCTAACGCCTCACCCCACCCGATGGGCAAAGGGACGACAAGATCGCCGCCCGACACGCGGGGGGTGGAGAGGCGACGATGCACCCGCACCACCTCCGATGTTGTTTACAACGCGCTTCACGGGTCGCTCGCGCAGGCGTGTTTCGATAATGATCCTTCCGCAGTTCACCACGGAAACCTTGTTACGACTTCTCCTTCCTCTAAATGATAAGGTTCGTTGATTGACTTCGCGACGCGCGCGGCAATAACCGCCCACGCCGCCGCGATCCAACACTTCACCCGACCATTCAATCGGCAGAGGAGCGACGCGTGTGTGTACAAAGGGCGTGGACGTAGTCAACGCGAGCCGATGACTCGCGCTACTAGGAATTCCTCGCTGAAGACCAACAATTGCAATGATCTATCCCCATCACGATGAAATTTCAAAGATTACCCGCCCGCCGCCAAGGCTATAGACTCGAATGAATACATCGCAGAGCGCGCGCGCGCCCGTAACATCTAAGGGCATCACTGCACTGCTATTGCCTCAAACTTCCTTGGCCTAAAAGGCCATAGTCCTCTCTAAGCTAGCTAGCCACGAGGATCACCTCCGTAGCTAGTTAGCAGTCGAGGTCTCGCTCGCTAACGGAATTAACTGCATAAATCTTCCACCAACTAAGAACGCCATGCACCACCACCCATAGAATCAAGAAAGAGCTCTCCCACAATCCTTACTATGTCCGACTCGTAAGTTTCCCCGTGTTGAGTCAAATTAAGCCGCAGTGCTCCACTCCCGTGGTGCCCTTCCACAATTCCTAAGTTTCAATTTTTATACCATACTCCCTAACCCAAAGACTTTGATTTTCATAAGGTGCCATGAGTCCTAAAAGCAACATCCGCCGATCCCCCGGGTCAAGCATCGCTTATGGTTGAGACTAGGACTCAGATCCGATCGCCTTCGAGCCCCCAACTTTCGCTTCTTGATTAATGAAAACATCCTGGCAAATGCTTTCGCAGCTTGTTCGCCTTTCATAAATCCAAGAATTTCACCGACTATGAAATACTAATGCCCCCGATCGCCCCTCGTTAATCATTACTCCGATCCAAGGCCAACACAATAGGATCAAATCCTATGATGTTATCCCATGCTAATGTATACAAGCGTAGGCCCGCTTGAGCACTCTAATTTCTTCAAAGTAACAAAAATACGAGGAACGACCCGCCAATTAAGGCCGTGAGCGCATCGCCGGCAAGAGGGACGAGCGCATCGGTGCTCACCGTGAGGCGGACCGCCCACCCACCCCTAAGTCCAACTACGAGCTTTTTAACCGCAACAACTTAAATATACGCTATTGAGCCGGAATTACGCGCGCCGCCGCACCGCATTTGCCTCCAATGGATCCTCGTTAAGGGATTTAGATTGTAATTATTCCAATTACTGCACTCACAGAGCCCTGTGATTGTTATTTATTGTCACTACCTCCCGTGTCGATTGGGTAATTTTGCGCGCCGCCGCCTTCCTTGGATGTGGTAGCCGCTTCTCGTGCTCCTCTCCTAATCGAACCCCAATTCTCCGCCACCCGCCACCACCATAGTAGGCCACCATCCTACCATCGAAAGTTGATAGGCGTAAATTTGAATGATGCGCCGCCGCACAAAGGCCGCGGCGATCCGCCGAAAGTTATCATGAATCATCGTGAGCAACCGCAAAGCCCGCCGACCTTTTATCTAATAAATGCATCCTTCCGTAAGTCGGGGTTTGTTGCACGATAGCTCTAGAATTACTACGTTATCCGAGTAGCAAATACCATCAAACAAACTATAATCGATTTAATGAGCCATTCGCAGCTTCACAAATCAATTTGTTCATACTTACACATGCATGGCTTAATCTTTGAGACAAGCATATGACTACCGCAGGATCAACCGTAGCATTTCTCCGCGACGCCGCAGATCGCATGGCCCTCAACATGCCGCGTGAGCAACGAAGAGGTCACAACAGCACAGCACGAGCGCCGTCCGTGTCAAGAGACAAAATGCATAGGCATCGAGGGACAAGGGCCCGAGCCCCACTCTCAAAAATATTTTCCAGATCCAAAGCACGATCGAGCACCAAAGCATCGACGAGGCCACACCGATTGGGGGGGGCGACTCGAGACACAAGGCACACGACAGGGTCCACCACGCACCCAAAGGGCACGAGATGGAGAAGGGACGCAACACATCCATAATTCCATCCGCTTAGGTACGCAACACAGATCTCGATCGCACTCTTGGGTTCTATTAGAACAAGGGGAGTCAATGAAGAGGAGCGCGCTCGACAGCTCGATGCGGTAGCACTGAGAGCCCGCCAATACACACAACCAAAACACCACTCATATGCCCATTGCGCACTAGTAGTAGCACCCACGCACACGGCCAACAACCCACCCAACCAATGTATTGGTAGGGGAGCGAAGGAACAATGAAACGAGGGCACACTACAACCGCTTGGCACGAATCGCGAGGGACAAAATCCCACCGCACTTGGTCGAGCCAAGACCGAGCCTACAAACTCAACTTGCCCGCTGAGCCGCTGCCGCCAAAGGGACTTGGCATCGGGTCACGGCAGCCTTCATCGCGTGCAAGGCCTTGGCAAGGCCAAGGCGCCGAGTGATTGCCGACTTGGGAGGCGCAAGGCGCCCCTAAACATGACGGGGAGAATGGGCAAACCAAGCTCGAGCCCATAGCAAAGCATAAGCCACCCCAAGAGATCTTTGCCCGATATAGGGAACTTGGTCTTGGAGTCGCTATTACATTTCTATGGGCACGCTTGACCGGCCGGAAAATCAACACCCCGCCGCCACTAGCGCGCGACACCACCCACCACCGCTGATGAGTCATTGTGGGACAATCCGACCCCATGGGGGGGGTCAAGACGCACCCCACCCCGGCTTGGAGGGGGGTTACGCCGGGGGCGCTGATCTCTACCCCTAAAGAGCTAAAAACTTCACAATCGCTACCAGCGACATTCGATGTCCAAACGGGGACACTTTTCCTTGGCCCGCACATCCGACGCACAAGGTGCCTATTCTCGCCGAGGCTCCCACATCCAGCACCAAGGTTGCCGATGTCGCCCGAGGCTCACGCGACATCCGAGGCACCAAGGTGCCGCGTCGCCGAGGCTCCCACATCCGACGCACCAAGGTGCCGATGCCGCCGAGGCTCCCGCGACATCCGACGCACCAAGGTGCCGCCGCCGCCGCCGAGGCTCCCACATCCGACGCACCGACGGTGCCGCCGCCGCCGCCGAGGCTCTCGCGACCAAGGTGCCGGTGCCGCCGAGGCTCTCCCACATCCGACGCACTGCGCCGGCCGCCGCCGCCGCCGCCGACTCCGACGCACATCCGACGCACGCACATCCGACGCCGGCCGCGCCGCCGAGGCTCCGCGACATCCGACGCACAAGGTGCCGATGTCGCCGAGGCTCCCGCGACATCCGACGCACTGTGCGCGATGTCGCCGAGGCTCCCGCGACATCCGACGCACAGGTGCCGCCGTGCCGCCGAGGCATCCCGCACATCCGACGCACACAAGGCGCCGGGCCGCCGAGGCTCCGACATCCGACGCACCAAGGTGCCTGCCGCCGAGGAGACATCCGACGCACCAAGGTGCGCGCCGCCGAGGCTCGCGACATCCGACGCACCAAGGTGCCGGCGGCCGCCGAGGCTCCCGCGACATCCGACGCACAAGTGCGCGATGTCGATGTCGCCGAGGCTCCCGCGACATCCATCCGACGCACCAAGGTGCCGATGCCGCCGAGGCTCCCGCGACATCCGACGCACAGGTGTGCGGTGCCGCCGAGGCTCCCGCGACATCCGACTCACCAAGGTGCCCCGGCCGCCGAGGCCCGCGACATCCGACGCACCAAGGTGCGCGCCGCCGCCACCAAGGTGCCGCCGCGCCGCCGCCGAGGCTCCCAGACATCCGACGCACCAAGGTGCCGCCGATGCCGCCGAGGCTCCTCGCGACATCCGACGCACCAAGGTGCCCGGCCGCCGAGGAGGCCCGCGACATCCGACGCACCAAGGTGCCGCGCGCCGCCGCCACCAAGGTGCCGCCGCGCCGCCGAGGCTCCCGCGACATCCGACGCACCAAGGTGCGCCGCGCCGCCGAGGCTCCCACATCCGACGCACCAAGGTACCGAGCGCCGCCGAGGCTCTCGCACCACCGACGCCCCAGGTTGCCGACGGGTCAAAGGCTTCAAAGACGCAAGCACCAAGGTGTCGCTGGTGCTCGCGCGCCAAGACGCACCAAGGGCCCAAGGTGCCAGAGGCTCTTGTTCCAAAATGGGAGGGACCAGGAGGGACGACTCGCTGCATCATTTTCTATATTCCGAGATGCTCGCCGAGCACCACGAAATGGATCGCCGAGCACCACCGGAACCTAAACTACGGTGGGGGGCACCGACGTCCGCATGAAATGGGCGGGCAAGCGCTCTTGACAACCCCCCGCCGCCAATATCACCTCCCCTAAAGAGCTAAAAACTTGGTCAATGTGCTACCAGCAACATTCATGTGTCTCAAAACGGACACTTTATGGTGCCAAGGCTCGCACCAATGGGGGCCCAAAATTAGCTTTGGTGATGGACCCTCCCGCACATCCGATGCACCAAGGTGCCGATGCTCCCACACATCGGGGGGCTGGTGGTGCCCGATGGCCCGCACCACGGATGGTGTACGAGGCTACCGCACGCATCGAGGGTTTCATTTTGAGCCGAGGCTCTGTTGTTAAAAAGGGGAGGGACCGGACGATTCATTCATTGTTGGGTACCGAACATGCAACGCATCCGAATTACACCTTTGGGATTGGGGAGGGACCGGACGATTCATTCATTATTATTGTGCCGACATGTAACCAGATCCGAATTCTACCTTTGGGATTGGGGAGGGACTCGCGCGCCGCTTTTTATATGCCGGATGGCTCGCCGAGCATCGCCGGATGGATCGCCGAGCACCGCCGAACCTAACCGGTGGGGGGGGCACCATGTCCGGCATGCGATGGGCGGGGGGGGTTCTCGATAACCCCCGTCGCCAATATCACTTCCCCTAAAGAGCTAAAAAAAACTTTATCAATGCGCGCGCTACCAATGACATTCATATGTCCAAACAGGATGTGTTTTAGATGTCCAAACAGGACACTTTTTTTCAGCCCAACGCTCGCCGCACAATGGGGGCCAATGGTGCTCGACGCCTCCTCACATCCGAGGCGCCAAGGTGCCTATGTTGCCCTGGGTGACCCGCACACACGGATGGCCTACGCTATGATGTTCCCTGAGGCTCCCGCACATGGTCAAACGGGGCATTTTTTTTTAGGCCACTTACACTTGGTATTTTAAATCAATTTTTTAACACTTAGTATTTTAAACTCTGGCCAAAAACAAATACAAGAAGCCGAATGCAATATGGCATGATTGCATGGCACAGACGCAGCAAAATTGAACAAGTGCCCGAGCCACCAACAGCTTGGGAGTTCGTGATCGCACCACCACGCCCCCCTGCAGCTATGTTTCTGGGGTGCACGCCAAGTGTTTAACTAACTCTTACACCAAGTCCCCGCTTGGGGACCCTGTGGTCTGGACGCAAAAGAACGAGGGGGATCGGAAGGGCGGGGGGGAGGGATTAATCGGCGGCACAAAGGGTCGATCTCGCGGATCGTGGGCAAAGAAGGCCACTCGCCACTTACAATACCCCCGCCGCGCGAGAAGTCGTCGCTCGCAAGGATTCTACCCGCCGCCGGTGGGAATTACGCCCAGCGAGCGCGCCGCGACTTTGTCCGCCGCGCCGCCGCACTACACGACACGCGTCCTGGGGCCAAAAGGCCCCATCGTGGTCGGCACCCGGGCGACGCGCGGGTATGCCGCTTCTAGCCCGGGATTCGACTTAGAGGCGTTTCACCATAATCCAACAAGACGGTAGTTTCACACATCGCTTTTCAACCAAGCGCGATGACCAATTGTGCGAATCAACCCGCCTCTCGCATTTCAGGTTGAATTACTACGCGACGCGCCATCGCAGGGTAAAACTAACTCGCCTCACGACGCCTAAACCACCACCACGCTCCCTATTGGTGGGTGAACAATCCAACACTTGGTGAATTTCGCTTCACAATGATAGGAAGAGCCGACATCAAGGATCAAAAGCAACGCCGCTTATGAACGCTTGGTCGCCACAAGCCGCTTATCCCCGTGGTAACTTTTTCGACACCTCTAGCTTCAAATTCAAGGTCTAAAGGATCGATAGGCCACGCGCCACTCGTCAGATTCGTGATCGGAAATCGTAATCAAACGAGCTTTTACCCTTTGTTCCACACGAGAGATTGCTCGCTGAGCTCATCTTAGACACGCGTTATCTTTTAACAGATGTGCCGCCCCACCAAACTCCCCACCGACAATGTCTTCGCTTCGATCGCGCGGCCGGGCCGACCTTTGGGTCCAAAAAAAAAGAGGGGCCGTGCCCCGCCTCCGATTCACTAATAAGTAAAATAACGTTAAAAGTAGTGGTATTTCAATTCTCGCCCGAGAGCTCCCACTTATCCTACACCTCTCAAGTCATTTCACAAAGTCTGACTAGAGTCAAGCTCAACAGGTCTTCTTTCCTCACGACTCGCCAAGCCCGCCGCCTCTTGGTCGTGGTTTTCACGGATAGTAGATGTGACAAGTGGGAATCTCGTTAATCCATTCATGCGCGCCTACTAATTAGATGACGAGGCATTTGGCTACCTTAAGAGAGTCATAGTTACTCCCGCCGCTTACCCGCGCTTTGGTTGAATTTCTTCACTTTGACATTCGTGAGCATCGCGTAAATCACATTGCGTGAGCATCCGCAGGACCATCGCAATGCTTTGTTTTAATTAAAAATGGATTCCCTTGTCCGCATTTTCAGCTCGAAGTCGATCGCTCGTCGCTCGGAAGGCCCCGAGGAGCTGCTCCGCCCGTCTCTCTCGCCAACGCGCGGCGACCGCCGCCGCCGCGCGAAAGCAGCGAGCAAAGGCGCCGGCAATCGACGGTTCGGATCGGGACCCCGTGCTCACTTCTCGAGCCAATCCTTTTCCCGAGGTTACTGATCCATTTTGCCGACTTCCTTGCCTACATTGTTCCATTGACCGCAGGTCGCTCACCTTGAGACTGATGCGCGCGCGTTATGAGTACGACGCGCGCGACGGCACTCGGCCCTCCGGATTTTCAGGGTCGCCGGGCGCACCTGACACCACGCGACGCGCAGTGGGGTCTTTTCCGGCCGACCGACTCTACCCCGAGCCGAGCTGCTTCTGTGGTAAGGTGCCGTTAAACGTAAAAGATAACTCTTCCCGAGGCCCCCGCCGACGCCTCCGACTCTCTAACGCTGCCGCCACCGCCAGGGCCCTGCTCAGAATTTTAACCCGATTCTCGGCTCGCTACCGACGCGCGCTTATCGGACGCGCTTCCCCGCCTCTTAGGATCGACTAACCCATGTGCAAGTGCCGCTCACATGGAACCTTTCCTCTTCGCCTTCAAAGTTCTGAATATTTGAATATTTGCTACTACCACCAAGATCTCGCGACCGACGCCGCCGCCCGCCGCGCTCGCGTTTTTTTTGGCGACCGCCGCGCTCTCCTACTCATCGGGGCTCGCCCTTGCCCCGACGGCCGGTATAGGTCGCGCGCTTAAGCGCCATCCATTTTCGGGCTAGTTGATTCGGCAGTGAGTTGTTACACACCTTAGCGGATTTCGACTTCCATGACCACCGCCCCGCTGCCTTAATCACCAACACCCTTTGTGGGTTCTAGGTTAGCGCGCGCAGCTGGGCACCGTGAACCCGCTCCGGCTCATCCCCGCACGCCGCTCGCTACCAAAAATGGCCCACTTGGAGCTCGATTCTCGCGGCGCGGCTCAACGGGGCACCGCTGGCCCTACCTATTTAAAGTTTGAGAATAGGTCGAGGGCGCTGCGCCCGATGCCTCTAATCATTGGCTTTACCCGATAGAACTCGCTAAGGGCTCCAGCCTATCCCGAGGGAAACTTCTGAGGGAACCAGCCTACTAGACGGCTCGATTAGTCTTTCGCCCCTATACCCAAGTCGATTTAACGATTTGCACGCCAAGATCGCCGCGCCTCCACCAGAGTTTCTCTCGCTTCGCCCCGCCATGCATAGTTCACCATCTTTCGGTCCCGACAGCATGCTCACCAACCCTTCTCGTAAGATCAAGGTCTCGGCCGGCGCGGCACCCGCGAGGGATCCCGCCAATCGCCTTCCTTGCGCGCTTTACGGGTTTTCAGCCCGCTGACTCGCACACATGTCGACTCTTGGTCCGTGTTTCAAGACGGCCGAATGGGGAGCCCGCAGCCGACGCCCCCGAGCACGCAGTGCCGGCACGCCGAGACGCGCGCGGCCGGATCCCACGATCGAGGCGACGACGCCTCCACAGCGATCAAAGGCCCGGCTTGGGCCGCCGCCACACCGCCGCTGGCCCACGCCCGAAGCCGACGGCGATCGCTCTCGCTCCACATCCGACCGGGCGCATCGCCGCCCCATCCGCTTCCTCCCGACAATTTCAAGCACTTTGACTCTCTTTTCAAAGTCCTTTTCATCTTTCTCTCGCAGATTTGTTCGCCATCGCCTCTCGCCAGATTTAGCCTTGGACGGAATTTACCGCCCGATTAGGGTCAGATTCCCAAACAACCCGACTCAGAGATACTGTGTGTGCGCGAGTGGTCCGGCACGACGGGGCTCTCACCTCTCCCGCGCTTCTTTCTTCTGTGGGACTTGGGCCCGGCCCGCCACGAGGACGCTTTCTCCGCACTACAATTGATGCCTGGCGCCCGATTCTCAAGCCGGGCTTTTCCCGCTCGCCGCCGCTACTAGGGAATCTCGTAAGTTTTTTTCCTCCGCTTATTGATATGCTTAAACTCACGGTAATCCCGCCGACTGGGTCGCGCGATGCGCAGCACCGCCCTGCGATGCCGAAGGGTTCGGCGGTCTCGACGATTTAACGCGCACGACTCCGAACGAGGTTGCTTAAAGCATTACCACCACCGATCGTCGCGACGGTTATGTCGCCGAGGACTCGAATTTAGGCCAACCGCTAGCCGTGGGCGCACGGAGGCCAATTTCCGCCGCCGGTCCAACCGAGTCCCGAGGATCGGGGTTGATGGGGGGCGACGGCGCGTGACACCTGCAGCAGACGCGTCTCTCGCCTAATGGCTTGGGGCGCAACTCATGCGCTCAAAGACTCGATGGTTCACGGATTTCGCAATTCACACCAAGCATCGATTTCGCCGCTTCATCGGCGCGAGAGCCGAGATATCCGCTGTCGAGAGTCGTTTATATATATATTTTGCGAAAAAAAGAACAACATCATCAAGCATCGACACCGCTAACGCGTGCAACAAAACAGACGACGGTCCCTTTTTCGCTTTCGATTCCTCGCGCGATTCGCCGGGGTTTGTTCGCTTTGCATCAAGAAGTTGATCCTAACGCCTCACCCCACCCGATGGGCAAAGGGACGACAAGATCGCCGCCCGACACGCCGGGGTGGCGAGAGGCGACGATGCACCCGCACCACCTCCGATGTTGTTTACAACGCGCTCACGGTCGCTCGCGCAGGCGTGTTTCGATAATGATCCTTCCGCAGTTCACCTACGAAACCTTGTTACGACTTCTCCTTCCTCTAAATGATAAGGTTCGTTGACTTTCGCGACGTCGCGGCAAGCGAACCGCCCACGCCGCCGCGATCCCAACACTTCTTCACCGACCATTCAATCGGTGAGGAGGAGCGACGCGTGTGTGTACAAAGGGCGTGGACGTAGTCAACGCGAGCCGATGACTCGCGCTACTAGGAATTCCTCGCTGAAGACCAACAATTGCAATGATCTATCCCCATCACGATGAAATTTCAAAGATTACCCGCCCGCTTCGCCAAGGCTATAGACTCGCTGAATACATCGCAGTAGCGCGCGCGCGCCCGTAACATCTAAGGGCATCACTGCACTGCTATTGCCTCAAACTTCCTTGGCCTAAAAGGCCATAGTCCTCTAAGAAGCTAGCCCACGAGGATCACCTCCCGTAGCTAGTTAGCAGCCGAGGTCTCGCTCTCATAACTAATTAACTGCATAAATCGCTCCACCAACTAAGAACGCCATGCACCACCACCCATAGAATCAAGAAAGAGCTCACCACAATCCTTACTATGTCCGACTCGTAAGTTTCCCCTGTTGAGTCAAATTAAGCCGCAGCTCCACTCCCCGTGGTGCCCTTCCACACAATTCCTTTAAGTTTCAATTTCATGCACCATACTCCCTAACCCAAAGACTTTGATTTTTCATAAGGTGCCATGAGTCCTAAAAGCAACATCCGCCGATCCTCGGCTCAGCATCGCTTATGGTTGAGACTAGGACGGATCTCGATCGCCTTCGAGCCCCCAACTTTCGCTTCTTGATTAATGAAAACATCCTGGCAAATGCTTTCGCAGCTTGTTCGCCTTTCATAAATCCAAGAATTTCACCGACTATGAAATACTAATGCCCCGATCGCCCCCTCGTTAATCATTACTCCGATCCCAAGGCCAACACAATAGGATCAAATCCATGATGTTATCCCATGCTAATGTATACAAGCGTAGGCCCGCTTGAGCACTCTAATTTTTTCAAACAAATACGAGGAACGACTCCGCCAATTAAGGCGTGAGCGCATCGCCGGCAAGAGGGACGAGCAGCATCGGTGCTCACCGTGAGGCGGACCTACCGACCCACCCCTAAGTCCAACTACGAGCTTTTTAATCGCAACAACTTAAATATACGCTATTGAGCCGAATTATACCGCGCGCGGGCACCGCATTTTGCCTCCAATGGATCCTCGTTAAGGGATTTAGATTGTATTATTCCAATTACTGCACTACAGAGCCCGTGATTGTTATTTATTGTCACTACCTCCCCGTGTCGATTGGGTAATTGGCGCGCCGCCGCCGCCTTTCTTGGATGTGGTAGCCGCTTTCGTGCTCCTCTCCTAATCGAACCCTAATTCTCCGCCACCCGCCACCACCATAGTAGGCCACTATCCTACCATCGAAAGTTGATAGGCGTAAATTTGAATGATGCGCCGCACAAAGGCCGCGGCGATCCGCCGAGTTATCATGAATCATCGAGCAACGCAAAGCCCGCGCCGACCTTTTATCTAATAAATGCATCCTTCCAGAAGTCGGGTTTGTTGCACGATAGCTCTAGAATTACTACTGCTATCCGAGTAGCAAATACCATCAAACAAACTATAATCGATTTAATGAGCCATTCGCAGCTTTCACAAATCAATTTGTTCATACTTACACATGCATGGCTTAATCTTTTGAGACAAGCATATGACTACCGCAGGATCAACAGTAGCATTTCTCCGCGACGCCGCAGATCGCATGGCCCTCAACATGCCGCGTGAGCAACGAAGAGGTCACAACAGAGCACGAAAGCGCCGTCCGTGTCAAGAGACAAAATGCATAGGCATCGAGGGACAAGGGCCCGAGCCCCACTCTCAAAAATATTTTTCCAGATCCAAAAGCACGACGAGCACCAATCGCATCGACGAGGCCACCGATTTAGGGGGGCGACTCGAGACACAAGGCACGATTGGGTCCACCACGCACCCAAAGGGCACGAGATGGAGAAGGGACGGCAACACATCCATAATTCCATCCGCTTAGGTACGCAACACAGATCTCGATCGCACTCTTGGGTTCTATTAGAACAAGGGGAGTCAATGAAGAAGAGGAGTGCGCTCGACAGCTCGATGCGGTAGCACTGAGCCCGCCAATACACACAACCAAAACACCACTCATATGCCCATTGCGCATTAGTAGTAGTAGCACCCACGCACACCGGCCAACAACCCACCCAACCAATGTATTGGTAGGGGAGCGGAAGGAACAATGAAACGAGGGCACACTACAACCGCTTGGCACGAATCGCGAGGGACAAAATCCCACCGCACTTGGTCGAGCCAAGACCGAGCCTACAAACTCAACTTGCGCCCTGAGCTGAGCCGCTGCCGCCAAAGGGACTTGGCATCGGGTCACGGCGCTTCATCGTGTGCAAGGGCTTGGCAAGGCCAAGGCGCCGAGGATTGCCGACTTGGGAGGCGCAAGGCGCCCCTAAACATGACGGGGAGAATGGGCAAACCAAGCTCGAGCCCATAGCAATGCATAAGCCACCCCAAGAGATCTTTGCCCGATATAGGAACTTGGTCTGGAGTCGCTATTACATTTCTATGGGCACGGCTTGACCGGCCGGAAATCAACACCCCGCCACTAGCGCGCG
This sequence comes from Gossypium anomalum, assembly GCA_025698475.1. Lineage (NCBI taxonomy): Eukaryota > Viridiplantae > Streptophyta > Magnoliopsida > Malvales > Malvaceae > Gossypium > Gossypium anomalum. Next base: position 203,249 of record JAOWAC010000041.1, read on the forward strand.
CGACCACCCACCACCGCTGATGAGTCATTGGGACAATCCGACCCCATGGGGGGGTCAAGACGCACCCCACCCGGCTTGGAGGGGGTTACGCCGGGGGCAATGGATCTCTACCCCCTAAAGAGCTAAAAACTTCACAACCGCTACCAGCGACATTCGTGATGTCCAAACGGGACACTTTTCTTTGGCCCAAGACATCCGACGCACCAAGGTGCCTATTTCGCCGAGGCTCCCACATCCGTGCACCAAGGTTGCCGATGTCCGTCCGAGGCTCACGACATCCGAGGCACCAAGGTGCCGATGCCGCCGAGGCTCCCCACATCCGACGCACTGTGCCGTGCCGCCGCCGCCGAGGCTCCGCGACATCCGACGCACCAAGGTGCCGGCCGGTGCCGCCGAGGCTCCTCACATCCGACGACGCACCAAGGTGCCGTGCCGTGCCGCCGAGGCTCTCGACATCCGACGCACCAAGGCGCGCGCCGCCGGCCGCCGAGGCTCCCCACATCCGACGCACTGCAAGGTGCCGCGCCGCCTCGGCATCGCGACATCCGACGCACGCAAGGTGCCGGCGGCCCCGGGCCGACATCCGACATCCGACGCCGGCCGCGACAGCCGCCGATGCCGCCGAGGCCGCGACATCCGACGCACCAAGGTGCCGATGCCGCCGAGGCTCTCGCGACATCCGACGCACCAAGGTGCCGTGCCGCCGAGGCCGACATCCGACGCACTAAGGTGCCCGGCCGCCGAGGCTCCCGCGACATCCGACGCACCACGGTGCCCGGCCGCCGAGGCTCCCGCGACATCCGACGCACCAAGGTGCCGCCGGCCGCCGAGGCTCCCGCGACATCCGACGCACCAAGGTGCGCGCGCCGCCGAGGCTCCTCCGCGACATCCGCGCCGATGCCGCCGAGGCTCCCGCGACATCCGACGCACCAAGGTGCCGATGCCGCCGAGGCCCGCGACATCCGACGCACCAAGGTGCCCCGGCCGCCGAGGCTCCCGACATCCGACGCACCAAGGTGCGCCGCCGCCGCCGAGGCTCCTCCGACATCCGACACACCGGTGCCGCCGCCACCAAGCCGCCGAGCGCCGCCGAGGCTCCGTGACATCCGACGCACCAAGGTGCCGCGCCGCCGAGGGCTCCCGACATCCGACGACGCACAAGGTGCCGATGCCGCCGAGGCTCCCGCGACATCCGACGCACCAAGGTGCCGTGCCGCCACCAAGGTGCCGATGTCGCCGAGGCTCCGCGACATCCGACGCACACAAGGTGCCGCCGATGCCGCCGAGGCTCCCACATCCGACGCACAAGGTACCGACGCCGCCGAGGCTCGCACCACCGACGCCCCAGGTTGCCGACGGTCAAAGGCTTCAAAGACGCAAGCACCAAGGTGTCGCTGGTGCTCGCGCGCGCAAGACACCAAGGGCCCAAGGTGCCGAGGCTCTTGTTCCAAAATGGGAGGGACCGGATGATTCGGCACGACATTGCATCGCTTTTATATTCGAGATATTCCGAGCACCGCCGAAAGCTCACGAGCATCGCCGAATGGATCGCCGAGCACCACCGGAACCTAACCGGCGGGGGGGGCACCGACGCCCGCATGAAATGGGCGCGGGCGCGCTCTTGACAACCCCCCCGCCGCCGCCAATATCACCTCCCCTAAAGAGCTAAAAACTTGGTCAATGTGCTACCAGCAACATTCATGTGTCTCAAACGGACACTTTATGGTGCCAAGCGCTCCGCACCAATGGGGGCCCAAAATTAGCTTTGGTGATGGACCCTCCCGCACATCCGATGCACCAAGGTGCCGATGCTCCCACACATCGGAAGGGGCTGGTGGTGCCCGATGGCCCCGCACCACGGATGGTGTACGAGGCTACCGCACGCATCGAGGATTCATTTTGAGCCGAGGCTCTTGTTGCAAAAGGGAGGGACCGGACGATTCATTCATTGTTGGGTACCGAACATGCAACAGATCCGAACTACACCTTTGGGATTGGGGAGGGACCGGACGATTCATTCATTATTGGGTGCCGACATGTAACCAGATCCGAATTCTACCTTTGGGATTGGGAGGGACTCGCGCGCTGCTTTGTATATGCCGGATGGCTCGCCGAGCATCGCCGGATGGATCGCCGAGCACCGCCGAACCTAACCTGGTGGGGGGCACCATGTCCGGCATGCGATGGGCGCGGGCAAAGGCCTCGATAACCCCCCGTCGCCAATATCACTTCCCCTAAAGCTAAAAACTTTATCAACGCGCTACCAATGACACATTCATATGTCAAAACAGGATGTGTTTTAGATGTCCAAACAGGACACTTTTTTTCACCCCAACGCTCCGCACACAACAGGGGCCAATGGTGCTCGACGCCTCAAGACATCCGAGGCGCCAAGGTGCCTATGTTGCCTGGGTGACCCGCACCACACGGATGGCCTACGCTATGATGTTCCCTGAGGCTCCCGCACATGGTCAAACGGGGCATTTTTTTAGGCCACTTACACTTGGTATTTTAAATCAAATTTTTTAACACTTAGTATTTTAAACTCTTGCTAAAAACAAATACAAGAAGCCGAATGCAATATGGCATGATTGCATGGCACAAGACGCGCAAAATTGAACAAGTGCCCGAGCCACCAACAGCTTGGGAGTTCGTGACCGCACCACCACGCCCTCAGCAGCTATGTTTCTGGGCGGCACGCCAAGTGTTTAACTAACTAACTTACACCAAGTCCCCGCTTGGGGACCCTGTGGCCGGACGCAAAAGAACGAGGGGGATCTGGGGGCGATGGGGGAGGGATTTAATCGGCGCACAAAGGGTCGACTCGCGGATCGTGGCAAAGAAGGCCACTCGCCACTTACAATACCCCGCCGCGATTTAAGTCGCTCGCAGCGATTCTACCCGCCGCCGGTGGGAATTACGCCAAGCGAGGCGCCGCGACTTGTCCGCCGCGCCGCCGCACCACGACACGCGCCCTTGGGGCCAAAGGCCCCATCGCGGGTCGGCACCGGCGACGCGCGCGTATGCCGCTTCTAGCCCCGGATTTCGACTTAGAGGCGTTTCACCATAATCCAACAAGACAGTAGCTTCACACATCGCTTTTCAACCGCCGCGATGACCAATTGTGCGAATCAACGCTCCTCTCGCATTTCAGGTTGAATTACTATTGCGCGACGCGCCATCGCAGGGTAAAACTAACTCGCCTCACGACGGCCTAAACCCCCACCACGCTCCCTATTGGTGGGTGAACAATCCAACACTTGGTGAATTTCGCTTCACAATGATAGGAAGAGCCGACATCAAGGATCAAAAGCAACGCCGCTTATGAACGCTTGGTCGCCACAAGCCGCTTATCCCCGTGGTAACTTTTTCGACACCTCTAGCTTCAAATTCAAGGTCTAAAGGATCGATAGGCCACGCCACTACTCGTCAGATTCGTGATCGGAAATCGTAATCAAACGAGCTTTTACCCTTTGTTCCACACGAGATTTTTGCTCGCTGAGCTCATCTTAGACACGCGTTATCTTTTAACAGATGTGCCGCCCCACCAAACTCCCCACCGACAATGTCTTTCGCTCGGACGGCGGGCCGGCTTTGGGTTGGGTCCAAAAGGGGCCGTGCCCCGCCTCCGATTCACTAATAAGTAAAATAACGTTAAAAGTAGTGGTATTTCAATTTCCCGAGAGCTCCCACTTATCCTACACCTCTCAAGTCATTTCACAAAGTCTGACCAGAGTCAAGCTCAACAGGTCTTCTTTCCTCACGATTCTCGCCAAGCCCGCCTCTTGGTCGTGGTTTCACTGGATAGTAGAGATGTGACAAGTGGGAATCTCGTTAATCCATTCATGCATGCGCACTAATTAGATGACGAGGCATTTGGCTACCTTAAGAGAGTCATAGTTACTCCCGCCGCTTACCCGCGCTTGGTTGAATTTCTTCACTTTGACATTCAGAGCATCGCGTAAATCACATTGCGGAGAGCATCCGCAGGACCATCGCAATGCTTTGTTTTAATTAAACAAATGGATTCCCTTGTCCGCATTTCGGGCCTCGAGTCGATCGCTCGTCGCCGGAAGGCCCCCCGAGGAGCTGCTCAGCCCGTCTCTCGCCAAGACGCTGGCGACCCGCCGCCGCCGCGAAGCAGCCGAGCAAAGGCACCGGCAATGACGGTTCGGATCGGGACCCCGTGCTCAATTTCTCGTGAGCCAATCCTTTTCCCGAGGTTACTGATCCATTTTGCCGACTTCCTTGCCTACATTGTTCCATTGACCGCAGGTCGCTCACCTTGGAGACCGATGCGTTATGTTATGAGTACGACGCGCGCGACGCACTCGGCCCTCCGGATTTTCAAGGGTCGGCCGGGGCGCACCGACACCACGCGACGCGCGGGTTTTCCCGCCACCGACTCTACCTCCTACCGAGCTGCTTCTGTGGGGGGCAGCCGTTAAACGTAAAAGATAACTCTTCCCGAGGCCCCCGCGACGACGCCTCCCGACTTCTAACGCTGCCGCCACCACCAGGGGCCCCGCTCAGAATTTTAACCCGATTCTTTCGGCTCGCCGCCGACGCGCTTATCGGACGCTTCCCCGCCTCTTAGGATCGACTAACCCATGTGCAAGTGCCGCTCACATGGAACCTTTCCTCTTCGCCTTCAAAGTTCTCATTTGAATATTTGCTACTACCACCAAGATCGCAGACCGACGGCCGCTTCCGCCGCTCGCGCGCTTTTCGTTTTATGGCGATCGCCGCGCGCCTCCTACTCATCGGGGGCTCGCCTTGCCCGACGACGGTATAGGTCGCGCGCTTAAGCGCCATCCATTTTCGGGCTAGTTGATTCGGCAGTGAGTTGTTACACACTTAGCTGATTTCGACTTCCATGACCACCGCCCCGCTGCCTTAATCGACCAACACCCTTTGTGGGTTCTAGGTTAGGTTAGCGCGCAGCTGGGCACCGTGAACCCGCTTCCGGCTCATCCCCGCACGCCGCTCGCTACAAAAATGGCCCACTTGGAGTTTCGATTCGTGGCGCTGCTCAACGGCGTACCGCGCTGGCCCTACCTATTTAAAGTTTGAGAATAGGTCGAGGGCGCTGCGCCCCGATGCCTCTAATCATTGGCTTTACCCGATAGAACTCGCTAAGGGCTCCCCAGCTATCCCGAGGGAAACTTCTGAGGGAACCAGCCTACTAGACGGCTCGATTAGTCTTTCGCCCTATACCCAAGTCGATTTAACGATTTGCACGCCAAGATCGCCGCGGCCTCCACCAGAGTTTTCTCCGCTTCGCCCCGCCGTGCATAGTTCACCATCTTTCGGTCCCGATGTGCATGCTCTCACCAACCCTTCTCGTAAGATCAAGGTCGGGCCGGCGGCACCCGCGAGGGATCCCGCCAATCGCCTTCCTTGCGCTTTACGGGTTTTCAGCCCGCTGACTCGCATACATGTCGACTTGGTCCGTGTTTCAAGACGGCCGAATGGGGAGCCCGCAGCCGACGCCCGAGCACGCAGTGCCGGCACGCCGAGACGCGCGCGGCCGGATCCCACGATCGAGGGCGACGACGCCTCCACAGCGCGATCAAAGCGCCCGGCTGGGGCCGCCGCCACGACCCGCGCTTGGCCCACGCCCGAAGCCGACGGCGACGCTCGCTGCTCCACATCCGACCGGGGCGCATCGCCGCCCCTCATCCGCTTCCTCCCGACAATTTCAAGCACTTTGACTCTCTTTTCAAAGTCCTTTTCATCTTTCTCGCAGATTTGTTCGCCATCGCCTCTCGCCAGATTTAGCCTTGGACGGAATTTACCGCCCGATTAGGGTCAGATTCCCAAACAACCCGACTCAGAGACACTGCACGTGGTGCGACAGGTCCGGCACGACGGGGCTCTCACCTCTCCCCGCGCTTCTTTCCAGTGGGACTTGGGCCCTGGCCCGCCGCCGAGGACGCTCCGCACTACACCGATGCCGCTGGCGCCCGATTCTCAAGCGGGCTTTTTCCCGCTCGCCGCCGCTACTAGGGAATCTCGTAAGTTTTTTTTCCTCCGCTTATTGATATATGCTTAAACTCACGGTAATCCCGCCGACTGGGTCGGCGCGAGCACCGCCCCTGCGATGCCGAAGGGTTCATGGTCTCGACGACGAACGCGCACGACTCCGAACGAGGTTGCTTAAAGCATTACCACCGATCGTCGCGACGATTATGTCGCCGAGGACTCGAATTTAGGCCAACCGCTAGCCAGGGGCGACGGAGGCCAATTTCGCCCGCGGTCCAACCAAGTCCCGAGGATCGGTTGATGGGGGCGACGACGCGTGACACCCAGCAGACGCGTCTCTCGCCTAATGGCTTGGGGCGCAACTTCATGCTCAAAGACTCGATGGTTCACGGATTCGCGCATTCACACCAAGCATCGATTTCGCCACGCTCTTCATCATCGCGCGAGAGCCGAGATATCCGCTGTCGAGAGTCGTTTCTATATATTTTTGACAAAAGAACAACATCATCAAGCATCGACACCGCGAACGTGTGCAAACAAAGAGACGGTCCTTTTTTCGCTTTCGATTTCCTCGCGCGATTCGCACGGGGTTTGTTCGCTTTGCATCAAGAAGTTGATCCTAACGCCTCACCCCACCCGATGGGCAAAGGGACGACAAGATCGCCGCCCGACACGCGCGGGGTGGCGAGAGGCGACGATGCACCCGCACCACCTCCGATGTTGTTTACAACGCGCTCACGGTCGCTCGCAGGCGTGTTTCGATAATGATCCTTCCGCAGTTCACCCACGAAACCTTGTTACGACTTCTCCTTCCTCTAAATGATAAGGTTCGTTGACTTCGCGACGACGCGGCAAGCGAACCGCCCACGCCGCCGCGATCCCAACACTTCACCGACCATTCAATCGGTAGGAGCGACGCGTGTGTGTACAAAGGGCGTGGACGTAGTCAACGCGAGCCGATGACTCGCGCTACTAGGAATTCCTCGCTGAAGACCAACAATTGCAATGATCTATCCCCATCACGATGAAATTTCAAAGATTACCCGCCCGCCGCCAAGGCTATAGACTCGCTGAATACATCGCAGTAGCGCGCGCGCCCGTAACATCTAAGGGCATCATGCACTGCTATTGCCTCAAACTTCCTTGGCCTAAAAGGCCATAGTCCTCTAAGAAGCTAGCCACGAGGATCACCTCCGCGTAGCTAGTTAGCAGCCGAGGTCTCGCTCATAACTAATTAACTGCATAAATCGCTTCCACCAACTAAGAAACGCCATGCACCACCACCCATAGAATCAAGAAAGAGCTCTCTCACCACAATCCTTACTATGTCCGACTCGTAAGTTTTTCTGTTGAGTCAAATTAAGCCGCAGTGCTCCACTCCCGTGGTGCCCTTCCACAATTCCTTTAAGTTTCATTTTCACACCATACTCCCTAACCCAAAGACTTTGATTTTTCATAAGGTGCCATGAGTCCTAAAAGCAACATCCGCGCGATCCCGGGTCGGCATCGCTTATGGTTGAGACTAGATCAGATCGATCGCCTTCGAGCCCCCAACTTTCGCTTTTGATTAATGAAAACATCCTTGGCAAATGCTTTCGCAGCTTGTTCGCCTTTCATAAATCCAAGAATTTCACCGACTATGAAATACTAATGCCCCGATCGCCCCTCGTTAATCATTACTCCGATCCCAAGGCCAACACAATAGGATCAAATCCCATGATGTTATCCCATGCTAATGTATACAAGCGTAGGCCCGCTTGAGCACTCTAATTTCTTCAAAGTAATAAAATACGAGGAACGACTCCGCCAATTAAGGCCGTGGAGCGCATCATCGCGGCAAAGAGGGACGAGCGCATCGGGTGCTCACCGTGAGGAGACGGACCACCACCCACCCCTAAGTCCAACTACGAGCTTTTTAATCGCAACAACTTAAATATACGCTATTGAGCCGAATTACGCGCGCCGCCGCACCGCATTTGCCTCCAATGGATCCTCGTTAAGGGATTTAGATTGTACTATTCCAATTACTGCACTCACAGAGCCCTGTGATTGTTATTTATTGTCACTACCTCCCGTGTCGATTGGGTAATTTGGCGCTACCGCCGCGCTTTCCTTGGATGTGGTAGCGCTTCGTGCTCCTCTCCTAATCGAACCCTAATTCTCCGCCACCCGCCACCACCATAGTAGGCCACCATCCTACCATCGAAAGTTGATAGGCGTAAATTTGAATGATGCGCCGCCGCACAAAGGCCGCGGCGATCCGCCGAGTTATCATGAATCATCGTGAGCAACGCAAAGCCCGCGCCGACCTTTTATCTAATAAATGCATCCTTCCAGAAGTCGGGTTTGTTGCACGATAGCTCTAGAATTACTACTGCTATCCGAGTAGCAAATACCATCAAACAAACTATAATCGATTTAATGAGCCATTCGCAGCTTCACAAATCAATTTGTTCATACTTACACATGCATGGCTTAATCTTTGAGACAAGCATATGACTACCGCGGATCAACCGTAGCATTCTCCGCGACGCCGCAGATCGCATGGCCTCAACATGCCGCGTGAGCAACGAAGAGGTCACAACAGAGCACGAAAGCGCCGTCCGTGTCAAGAGACAAAATGCATAGGCATCGAGGGACAAGGGCCCGAGCCCCACTCTCAAAAATATTTTCCAGATCCAAAGCACGACGAGCAGCACCAGCGCATCGACGAGGCCACACCGATTTAAGGGGGCGACTCGAGACACAAGGCACGACAGGGTCCACCACGCACCCCAAAGGGCACGAGATGGAGAAGGGACGGCAACACATCCATAATTCCATCCGCTTAGGTACGCAACACAGATCTCGATCGCACCCTTGGGTTCTATTAGAACAAGGGGAGTCAATGAAGAGGAGCGCGCTCGACAGCTCGATGCGGGTAGCACTGAGCTCGCCAATACACACAACCAAAACACCACTCATATGCCCATTGCGTGCACTAGTAGTAGTAGCACCCACGCACACCGGCCAACAACCCACCCAACCAATGTATTGGTAGGGGAGCGAAGGAACAATGAAACGAGGGCACACTACAACCGCTGGCACGAATCGCGAGGGACAAAATCCCACCGCACTTGGTCGAGCCAAGACCGAGCCTACAAACTCAACTTGCGCCCCAAGCTGAGCCGCTGCCGCCAAAGGGACTTGGCATCGGGTCACGGCGCTTCATCGCGTGCAAGGCCTTGGCAAGGCCAAGGCGCCGAGTGGTTGCCGACTTGGGAGGCGCAAGGCGCCCCTAAACATGACGGGGAGAATGGGCAAACCAAGCTCGAGCCCATAGCAATGCATAAGCCACCCCAAGAGATCTTTGCCCGATATAGGGAACTTGGTCTTGGAGTCGCTATTACATTTCTATGGGCACGGCTTGACCTACGGAAATCAACACCCCGCCACTAGCGCGCGACCGACCCACCACCGCTGATGAGTCATTGTGGGACAATCCGACCCCATGGGGGGGGTCAAGACGCACCCCACCCGGCTTGGAGGGGGTTACGCCTGGGGCGCTGGATCTCTACCCCTAAAGAGCTAAAAACTTCACAACCGCTACCAGCGACATTCGTGATGTCCAAACGGGGACACTTTTTCTTGGCCCAAGACATCCGACGCACCAAGGTGCCTATTCTCGCCGAGGCTCTCCCACATCCGTGCACCAAGGTTGCCGATGTCGTCCGAGGCTCACGACATCCGAGGCACCAAGGTGCCGGCGCCGCCGAGGCTCCCACATCCGACGCACAAGGTGCCGGCGCCGCCGAGGCTCCCGCGACATCCCGACGCACAAGGTGCCGTGCCGCCGCCGCCGAGGCTCTCAAGACATCCGACGCACCAAGGTGCCGTGGCCGCCGAGGCTCCCGCACATCCGACGCACAAGGTGCCGCGGTGCCGCGCCGCCCGAGGCGCCCTCGCACATCCGACGCACGTGTGCCGCCGAGGCTCCCGCGACATCCGACGCACAAGGTGCGCGATGCCGCCGAGGCTCCCGCGACATCCGACGCCGATGCCGCCGAGGCTCCCCCACATCCGGCGCCAAGGTGCCGCCGCCGAGGCTCTCGCGACATCCGACGCACCAAGGTGCCGGCCGCCGAGGCTCCGCAGACATCCGACGCACCAAGGTGCCGCCGCCGCCGAGGCTCCGCGACATCCGACGCACCAAGGTGCCGCCGGCCGCCGAGGCTCCCGCGACATCCGACGCGACGGTGCGATGCCGCCGAGGCTCCCGACATCCGACGCACAAGGTGCCGATGCCGCCGAGGCTCCCGACATCCGACGCACCAAGGTGCCGATGCGCGAGGCTCTCGCGACATCCGACGCACCAAGGTGCCCCGGCCGCCGAGGCTCCCGACATCCGACGCACGACATGCCGCCGAGGCCCCGACATCCGACCACCAAGGTGCCGATGCGCCGCCGAGGCTCCCGCGACATCCCGAGGCTCCGCGACATCCGACGCACTAAGGTGTGCCCGGCCGCGCGAGGCTCCGACATCCGACGACGCACCAAGGTGCCGATGCCGCCGAGGCTCCCGCGACATCCGACGCACACTGGTGCCGCCGCCGGCGCCGCCGAGGCTCCCACATCCGACGCACCAAGGTACCCGCGCGCCGCCGAGGCTCTCGCACCACCGACGCCCCAGGTTGCCGACGACGGTCGCAAAGGTTTCAAAGACGCAAGCACCAAGGTCGTCGCAGGGGCCGGCGCGCCAAGACGCACCAAGGGCCCAAGGTGCCGAGGCTCTTGTTCCAAAATGGGAGGGACCACGACGCACTCGCTTTTATATCAGATTTCTCACGATATTCCGAGATGCTCACGAGCATCGCCGAAATGGATCGCCGAGCACCACCGGAACCTAACCGGCGGGGGGGCACCGACGCCCGCATGAAATGGGCGGGGCAAGCGCTCCTGACAACCCCGCCGCCAATATCACTCTCCCTAAAGAGCTAAAAACTTGGTCAATGTGCTACCAGCAACATTCATGTGTCTCAAACGGACACTTTTTATGGTGCCCAAGGCCCGCACCAATGGGGGCCCAAAATTAGCTTTTTTTGGTGATGGACCTCCCGCACATCCGATGCACCAAGGTGCCGATGCTCCCACACATCGGGGGTGGTGGTGCCCGATGGCCCGCACCACGGATGGTGTACGAGGCTACCGCACGCATCGAGGGATTTCATTTTTGAGCCGAGGCTCTTGTTGCAAAAGGGAGGGACCGGACGATTCATTCATTGTTGGGTACCGAACATGCAACAGATCCGAATTACACCTTTGGGATTGGGGAGGACCGGACGATTCATTCATTATTGGGTGCCGACATGTAACCAGATCCGAATTCTACCTTTGGGATTGGGAGGGACTCGCGCGCTGCTTTGTATATGCCGGATGGCTCGCCGAGCATCGCCGGATGGATCGCCGAGCACCGCCGGAACCTAACCGGTGGTGGGGGGCACCATGTCCGGCATGCGCGGGCGCGGGCAAGGGCCTCGATAACCCCCGTCGCCAATATCACTCACCCTAAAGAGCTAAAAACTTTATCAATGCGCTACCAATGACATTCATATGTTCAAAACAGGACAGTTTTAGATGTCCAAACAGTGGACACTTTTTTCACCCCAACGCTCCGCACCAACAACAGGCCAATGGTGCTCGACGCCCCAAGACATCCGAGGCACCAAGGTGCCTATGTTGCCCTGGGTGACCCGCACTACACGGATGGCCTACGCTATGATGTTCCTGAGGCTCCCGCACATGGTCAAACGGGGCATTTTTTTTAGGCCACTTACACTTGGTATTTTAAATCAAATTTTTTAACACTTAGTATTTTAAACTCTTGGCAAAAAAAACAAATACAAGAAGTCAATGCAATATGGCATGATTGCATGGCACAGCACACGCAGTAAAATTGAACAAGTGCCCGAGCCACCAACAGCTTGGGAGCTCGACCACACACCACCACACGCCCTCTGCAGCTATGTTTCTGGGGGCGCACGCCAAGTGTTTAACTAACTCCTTACACCAAGTCCCCGCTTGGGGACCCTGTGGCCTGGACGCAAAAGAACAAGGGGGATCTGAAGGGCGATGGGGGAGGGACGAAATCGGCGCACAAAGGGTCGATCTCGCGGATCGTGGGCAAAGAAGGCCACTCGCCACTTACAATACCCCGCCGCGATTTAAGTCGTCTCGCAAAGGATTCTACCCGCCGCCGGTGGGAATTACGCCCAGCGAGGCGCCCGCGACTTGTCCGCCGCGCGCCGCCACACTACGACACGCGCCCCGGGGGGGCCAAAGGCCCTCATCGCGGGTCGGCAACGGCGACGCGCGCGGCGCCGCTTCTAGCCCGGATTTCGACTTAGAGGCGTTTCACCATAATCCAACAAGACGGTAGTTTCACACATCGCTTTTTCAACCAACCGCGGATGACCAATTGTGCGAATCAACCTCCTCTCGCATTCAGGTTGAATTACTATTGCGACGCGCGCCATCGCAGGGTAAAACTAACTCGCCTCACGACTCGCCTAAACCCACCACGCTCCCTATTGGTGGGTGAACAATCCAACACTTGGTGAATTTCGCTTCACAATGATAGGAAGAGCCGACATCAAGGATCAAAAGCAACGCCGCTTATGAACGCTTGGTCGCCCAAGCCGCTTATCCCCGTGGTAACTTTTTCGACACCTCTAGCTTCAAATTCAAGGTCTAAAGGATCGATAGGCCACGCCACTCGCTCAGATTCGCATCGGAAATCGTAATCAAACGAGCTTTTACCCTTTTGTTCCACACGAGATTGCTCGCTGAGCTCATCTTAGACACCGCGTTATCTTTTAACAGATGTGCCGCCCACCAAACTCCCCACCGACAATGTCTTCTTCGCTTCGACGGCGGCCGGGCCGACCTTGGGTCCAAAAGAGGGGCCGTGGCCCCGCCTCCGATTCACTAATAAGTAAAATAACGTTAAAAGTAGTGGTATTTCAATTTTCCCGAGAGCTCCCACTTATCCTACACCTCTCAAGTCATTTCACAAAGTCTGACCAGAGTCAAGCTCAACAGGTCTTCTTTCCTCACGATTCTCGCCAAGCCCGCTCTCTTGGTCGTGGTTTCACCGGATAGTAGATGTGTGACAGTGGGAATCTCGTTAATCCATTCATGCGCCGCCTACTAATTAGATGACGAGGCATTTGGCTACCTTAAGAGAGTCATAGTTACTCCCGCCGCTTACCCGCGCTTGGTTGAATTTCTTCACTTTGACATTCGTGAGCATCGCGTAAATCACATTGCGTGAGCATCCGCAGGACCATCGCAATGCTTTGTTTTAATTAAACAATGGATTCCCTTGTCCGCATTTTTCGGGGCCTCGAGTCGATCGCTCGTCGCCGGAAGGCCCCGAGGAGCTGCTCAGCCCGTCTCTCGGCAAGACGCGGCGACCCGCTCGCCGCCGCGAAGCAGCCGAGCAAAGGCGCCTAAGAATGACGGTTCGGATCGGGACCCCGTGCTCACTTCTCGTGAGCCAATCCTTTTCCCGAGGTTACTGATCCATTTTGCCGATTTCCTTGCCTACATTGTTCCATTGACCGCAGGTCGTTTCACCTTGAGACTGCGCGCGTTATGAGTACGACGCGCGCGCGACGGCACTCGGCCCTCCGGATTTTGGGGGTCGCCGGGGCGCACCGACACCACGCGACGGCGGGCTTTTCCGGCCGCCGACTCTACTCTCCTACCGAGCTGCTTCTGTGGTGGGCGTGCCGTTAAACGTAAAAGATAACTCTTCCCGAGGCCCCCGCCGACGCCTCCGACTCCCTAACGCTGCTGCCGCCACCGCCAAGGCCCTGCTCGTCAGAATTTTAACCCGATTCCTCGGCTCGCTACCGACGCGCTTATCGGACGCGCTTCCCCGCCTCTTAGGATCGACTAACCCATGTGCAAGTGCCGCTCACATGGAACCTTTCTCTTCGCCTTCAAAGTTCTCATTTGAATATTTGCTACTACCACCAAGATCTCGCGACCGACGCCGCCGCCGCCGCCGCGCTCGCGCTTCGTTTTATGGCGATCGCGCGCTTCTCCTACTCATCGGCTCGCCTTGCCCCGACCCGACGGCCAGTATAGGTCGCGCGCTTAAGCGCCATCCATTTTCGGGCTAGTTGATTCGGCAGTGAGTTGTTACACACTCCTTAGCGGATTTCGACTTCCATGACCACCGCCCCGCTGCCTTAATCGACCAACAACACCCTTTGTGGGTTCTAGGTTAGCGCGCAGCTGGGCACCGTGAACCCGCTCCTGCTCATCCCGCACGCGCGCTCGCTACCAAAATGGCCCACTTGAGCTCGATCTCGTGGGCGCGGCTCAACGGCGTACCGCGCTGGCCCTACCTATTTAAAGTTTGAGAATAGGTCGAGGCGCTGCGCCCGATGCCTCTAATCATTGGCTTTACCCGATAGAACTCGCTAAGGGCTCCAATATATCCCGAGGGAAACTTCTGAGGGAACCAGCTACTAGACGGCTCGATTAGTCTTTCGCCCCTATACCCAAGTCGATTTAACGATTTGCACGCCAAGATCGCCGCGGCCTCCACCGAGTTTCTCTCTCGCTTCGCCCGTGCATAGTTCACCATCTTTCGGTCCCGACAGCATGCTCTCACCAACCCTTCTCGTAAGATCAAGGTCGGCCGGGCGGCACCCGCGAGGGATCCCGCCAATCGCCTTCCTTGCGCTTTACGGGTTTTCAGCCCGCTGACTCGCACATGTCGACTTTGGTCCGTGGTTTCAAGACGGCCGATGGGGGGAGCCCGCAGCCGACGCCGAGCACGCAAAGCCGGCACGCCGAGACGCGCGGCCGATCCCACGATCGAGGCGACGACGCCTCCACAGCGATCAAAGCGCCCGCCCGGCTTGGGCCGCCGCCACGACCCGCTGGTCCACGCCCGAAGCCGACGGCGACCGGCTCGCTGCTCCACATCCGACCGGGCGCATCGCCGCCCCATCCGCTTCCTCCCGACAATTTCAAGCACTCTTTGACTCTCTTTTCAAAGTCCTTTTCATCTTTCTCGCAGATTTGTTCGCCATCTGCCTCTCGCCCAGATTTAGCCTTGGACGGAATTTACCGCCGATTAGGGTCAGATTCCCAAACAACCCGACTCAGAGATGACACACGTGGTGCGTGCGAGTGGTCCGGCACGACGGGGGCTCACCTTCCGCCGCTCTTTGTGGGACTTGGGCCTGGCCCGCCGCCGAGGACGCTCTGCCGCACTACACCGATGCCGTGGCGCCCGATTCTCAAGCCGGCTTTTTTCCCGCTCGCCGCCGCTACTAGGGAATCTCGTAAGTTTTTTTTCCTCCGCTTATTGATATGCTTTAAACTCACGGTAATCCCGCCGACTGGGTCGCGATGCGCAGCACCGCCCATGCGATGCCGAAAGGTTCATGGTCTCGACGACGAACGCGCACGACTCCGAACGAGGTTGCTTAAAGATTACCACCGATCGTCGCGACGATTATGTCGCCGAGGACTCGAATTTAGGCCAACCGCTAGCCGGGGGCGACGGAGGCCAATTTCCGCCACGGCCCAACCAAGTCCCGAGGATCGGTTGATGGGGGCAACGACGCGCGTGACACCAGCAGCAGACGCGTCTCTCGCCTAATGGCTTGGGGCGCAACTTGCGCTCAAAGACGGATGGTTCACGGATTCGCAATTCACACCAAGCATCGATTTCGCCACGCTCTTCATCGGCGCGAGAGCCGAGATATCCGCTGCCGAGAGTCGTTTCTATATATTTTGTGACAAAAGAACAACATCATCAAGCATCGACACCGCGAACGGCGCAACAACAAAGAGACGTGTCCCTTTTTTTCGCTTTCGATTCTCGCGCGATTCGCACGGGGTTTGTTCGCTTTGCATCAAGAAGTTGATCCTAACGCCTCACCCACCCGATGGGCAAAGGGACGACAAGATCGCCGCCCGACACGCGGGGTGGCGAGAGGCGACGATGCACCCGCACCACCTCCGATGTTGTTTACAACGCGCTCACGGGTCGCTCGCAGGCGTGTTTCGATAATGATCCTTCCGCAGTTCACCCACGGAAACCTTGTTACGACTTCTCCTTCCTCTAAATGATAAGGTTCGCTGACTTCGCGACGTCGCGGCAAGCGAACCGCCCACGCCGCCGCGATCCAACACTTCACCGACCATTCAATCAGAGGAGCGACGCAAGCGTGTGTACAAAGGGCGGTGGACGTAGTCAACGCGAGCCGATGACTCGCGCTACTAGGAATTCCTCGCTGAAGACCAACAATTGCAATGATCTATCCCCATCACGATGAAATTTCAAAGATTACCCGCCCGCCGCCAAGGCTATAGACTCGCTGAATACATCGCAGTAGCGCGCGCGCGCCCGTAACATCTAAGGGCATCACTGCACTGCTATTGCCTCAAACTTCCTTGGCCTAAAAGGCCATAGTCCTCTCTAAGCTAGCCAGCCACTGAGGATCACTCCCGTAGTAGCTAGTTAGCAGCCGAGGTCTCGCTCATAACGGAATTAACTGCACAAATCGCTTCCACCAACTAAGAACGCCATGCACCACCACCCATAGAATCAAGAAAGAGCTCTCACCACAATCCTTACTATGTCCGACTCGTAAGTTTCTCTGTTGAGTCAAATTAAGCCGCAGCTCCACTCCCGTGGTGCCCTTCCACAATTCCTTTAAGTTTCAAATTTCATGCACCATACTCCCTAACCCAAAGACTTTGATTTTCATAAGGTGCCATGAGTCCTAAAAGCAACATCCGCCGATCCTCGGCTCTGCATCGCTTATGGTTGAGACTAGACGGATCGATCGCCTTCGAGCCCCCAACTTTCGCTTTGATTAATGAAAACATCCTGGCAAATGCTTTCGCAGCTTGTTCGCCTTTCATAAATCCAAGAATTTCACCGACTATGAAATACTAATGCCCCCCGATCGCCCCTCGTTAATCATTACTCCGATCCCAAGGCCAACACAATAGGATCAAATCCCATGATGTTATCCCATGCTAATGTATACAAGCGTAGGCCCGCTTGAGCACTCTAATTTCTTCAAAGTAACAAATACGAGGAACGACCCGCCAATTAAGGCTGTGGAGCGCATCGCGGCAAGAGGGACGAGCGCATCGGGTGCTCACCGTGAGGCGGACCGCCGACCCACCCCTAAGTCCAACTACGAGCTTTTTAATCGCAATAACTTAAATATACGCTATTGAGCCGAATTACCGCGCCGCCGCACCGCATTTGCCTCCAATGGATCCTCGTTAAGGGATTTAGATTGTACTATTCCAATTACTGCACTCACAGAGCCTGTGATTGTTATTTATTGTCACTACCTCCCCGTGTCGATTGGGTAATTTGCGCTACCGCCGCCTTCCTTGGATGTGGTAGCCGCCGCTCGTGCTCCTCTCCTAATCGAACCCCAATTCTCCGCCACCCGCCACCACCATAGTAGGCCACCATCCTACCATCGAAAGTTGATAGGCGTAAATTTGAATGATGCGCCGCCGCACAAAGGCCGCGGCGATCCGCCGAAAGTTATCATGAATCATCAGAGCAACGCAAAGCCCGCGCCGACCTTTTATCTAATAAATGCATCCTTCCAGAAGTCGGGTTTGTTGCACGATAGCTCTAGAATTACTACTGCTATCCGAGTAGCAAATACCATCAAACAAACTATAATCGATTTAATGAGCCATTCGCAGCTTTCACAAATCAATTTGTTCATACTTACACATGCATGGCTTAATCTTTTGAGACAAGCATATGACTACCGCGGATCAACCGTAGCATTTCTCCGCGACGCCGCAGATCGCATGGCCCTCAACATGCGCGCGGAGCAACTAAGAGGTCACAACAGAGCACGAGCGCCGCCCGTGTCAAGAGACAAAATGCATAGGCATCGAGGGACAAGGGCCCGAGCCCCACTCTCAAAAATATTTTCCAGATCCAAAGCACGACGAGCACCAAAGGCATCGACGAGGCCACACCGATTTAAGGGGGCGACTCGAGACACAAGGCACGACAGGGTCCACCACGCACCCAAAGGGCACGTAGATGGAGAAGGGACGGCAACACATCCATAATTCCATCCGCTTAGGTACGCAACACAGATCTCGATCGCACTTCTGGGTTCTATTAGAACAAGGGGAGTCAATGAAGAGGAGTGCGCTCGACAGCTCGATGCGGTAGCACTGAGCCCGCCAATACACACAACCAAAACACCACTCATATGCCCATTGCGCACTAGTAGTAGCACCCACGCACACCGGCCAACAACCCACCCAACCAATGTATTGGTAGGGGAGCTGAAGGAACAATGAAACGAGGGCACACTACAACCGCTAGGCACGAGAATCGCGAGGGACAAAATCCCACTAGCACTTGGTCGAGCCAAGACCGAGCCTACAAACTCAACTTGCGCCCCTGCTGAGCCGCTGCCGCCAAAGGGACTTGGCATCGGGTCACGGCGCTTCATCGCAGTGCAAGGCCTTGGCAAGGCCAAGGCGCCGAGTGGTTGCCGACTTGAGAGGCGCAAGGCGCCCCTAAACATGACGGGGAGAATGGGCAAACCAAGCTCGAGCCCATAGCAATGCATAAGCCACCCCAAGAGATCTTTGCCCGATATAGGGAACTTGGTCTGGAGTCGCTATTACATTTCTATGGGCACGCTTGACCTACCGAAAATCAACACCGCCACTAGCGCGCATGAACCACCCACCACCGCTGATGAGTCATTGTGGGACAATCCGACCCCATGGGGTCAAGACGCACCCCACCCGGCTTGGAGGGGGTTACGCCGGGGGCAATGGATCTCTACCCCTAAAGAGCTAAAAACTTCACAACCACACAGCGACATTCGTATGTCCAAACGGGACACTTTTTTTTAGCCCGCACATCCGACATCCGACGCACCAAGGTGCCTATTCTCGCCGAGGCTCCCACATCCAGCACCAAGCTTGCCGATGTCGCCCGAGGCTCACGCGACATCCGAGGCACCAAGGTGCCGGCGCCGCCGAGGCTCCACATCCCCACATCCGACGCACTAAGGTGCCGATGCCGCCGAGGCTCCCGCAGACATCCGACGCACCAAGGTGCCGCCGCCGCCGAGGCTCAAGACATCCGACGCACCAAGGTGCCGCGGCCGCCGAGGCTCCGACATCCGACGCACACCAAGGTGCCGGCGGCCGCCGAGGCTCTCGCGACATCCGACGCACAAGGTGCCGGCACGCCGAGCCTCTCGGCTCCTCGCGACATCCGACGCGCACATCCGCGTGCACGCCGCCGCCGAGGCTCTCGCGACATCCGACGCACAAGGTGCCGATGCCGCCGAGGCTCCCGCGACATCCGACGCACCAAGGTGCCGCGGGCCGCCGAGGCTCCAAAGACATCCGACGCACCAAGGTGCCGGTGGCCGCCGAGGCTCCCGCGCGACATCCGACGCACCAAGGTGTGCCGATGGCCGCCGAGGCTCCCGCGACATCCGACGCAC
>JAOWAC010000020.1:0-35000 GCA_025698475.1 Gossypium anomalum
GGCATGCCTGACCCCATGTCCAATATATACCACTCGTCCACATGCATTATCCCTTTCTCAAAATCTCTCAACTGCTCATCTCCTTATACAGGAGGACCAAAGTGACCTGACGAGAAAGAGCTAAGGTGGGAGTGCTATATTAAGCCACCATCTAACAAAGATAGCACATCACTAAACACAAACCTCGTCTGTACCTCAGACTCTTCCGCTACACCGGATTTAGCCCCTTAACTTAATCCTCTCGAGTCACAGCTCAAAGCAGTGCTCACCCCCTAATGTACTCATGATCACGTCCGCAAACAAAAGCGACGTAATCCTCCGGGAAATGAGTCACAAAACTCTAAATGTATTACATAGAGTCTTCCTAAAATTCTCACTTCAATCCAATTAGGCTTGATCGCTTTCCTTCAATGCCCGGCGAGACCGCATCAATCATGATCCAAGGGCTCACAGCAGTGAGGATCGAATGTTTACTAAAAAATATCATCCAGCATTCATAACCAGCCGCAAATAAAAGAATAGGATCAATCACTTAACAGCACTTGCTTTCCCTAAACTATCGAAACTGACAAGCGAAAGTGAAAGAGGGAATTCTATGATCTAGGATCCCCTATCGGAATCGAAATAAAGAGATTATTAGCCAA
Source organism: Gossypium anomalum (assembly GCA_025698475.1). NCBI lineage: Eukaryota > Viridiplantae > Streptophyta > Magnoliopsida > Malvales > Malvaceae > Gossypium > Gossypium anomalum. The sequence continues at coordinate 645 of JAOWAC010000020.1, forward strand.
CTATGCCCTTCATTGCTAGTAGTGCACCTGCTTCTGAAAGTTGGGATGGAGCTTTCACTAAGATAACCAGGGGCGTAGCGCTTTGATTCAAAGTTTCTATTTCTATATAGATACAAAGGCCTTGAAAGACCCAAATAGTAATAATCCCCGCCGTTAAATGATTTTTTTATAAAATAACTTCCTCGTGAATCGATTTAAGTATGAAAGCTTGTGCCCTCACCTGAGGCTTACTTTTTAAGACCTTCTGAGAACTATAAAGAGGAAAACAGGATAAGAAGCAAGGAACACTTTGATTACTAATCCCGTGAAAGAAGGTGAAATTAAGTAGTAAACTAAGCTGAAGCACAGGAAGAAGCAAGGGATGAAGGAGAAGTAAATACCTGGAAAACCCTGAAAAACAGATTGAATACCAGGAAAGATCAGATGCGGATAAAAAAAGTCTGTTTGAAAGGGAGAAACGAAAGACGAAATTTCCTAAGAGAAGAAGAATCGGGTCGATATAAACACTTTTTCGGTTAAAATAGTATAATGAGAAAGCATCTGTTCACGTTCGTAGTTGCAATAACTTTTCTTTTTCAATCTAGATTTTGAGCCAATCCGGTATCGTATCACCGCCTGACAAGTTTGACAGGCTTTCCATGTGCTTTGGGATGCCTTTTGATCCGGGTCTCCGGTAGGAGAGAGGTAGAAGAATCAATGGTCAATGGTTGGAAGCGGGGAAAGATCCCGGTGAGAAATGCTTTTGTTAAATGCCATGGATCCGTTTAAGACGAAGAAGCTGTTCACTCCCGTTGAATCTGCATTACTCCTGCTATTTCAGGAGTTTTTGCCATTGACTCTGTTTTCTTAATCAAGCAATGTTTTAAGGTTTTAGGATAAAAACCTCGACTCCGGTGCTATTGACTCAGATGTGGGACTTGAGGCGCAGACGCTTTATTTGTGTAGAAGCTCTTCCCTTCCTTAGAGAAAGTGACATGCTTAATGGACGAGTCAGAACTATCTTTCCCTTGCTGGTGTCAGGTGCAGATGGAATTGAATCAGAAAGCAGGACAGAAGAGGCTCTTTGATGGCCCTCTTGAAATAGAATAGGCATGAAGCCAATCTCTCCTCTAAGCCCTGTAGCAGTATGGATGGATGGCATGTATCATTAGCCGGCACTCTAGGAAAGAATTGCTCAAGAGGGATGGGGCCTAAGCCCGGGCTGAACCCTTTAGGTCTAGTCTCGCTCAATCCTAGCGGCAACGACCTAGGCCAACCTTAATAGCCGAATTAGCATCGATTGAATCACAAATTGACGTAGTAGCTTAGATAGATCGAAAAGCTGTGAATAGGGCTTCTGTTCTTCTTTTTCCCCGACCTTGGCACGTTCCTTCACTCAGCAATGGCGCCCCTACTTTAACAAGTACGCTTCCTGCTTACTCTAATTCCCAAGCAGGAAAGACCCAGTTGCTTATTATAGGATAGGATGCACTTCCTGACCGGTGAAAGGAAAGAGCGAGATCTCCTTTCCTGTAGGCTTCTCCTGTGCTTAGTTCACCTAGCAGGAAAGAAGCGGAGCCGTGCAAGTAAGATCGTGAGCGTGAACAGAGGTTATCAAGAGTTAGCTTGGGAACATGCCAAGCCCTTAGCCTTAGTTGGAAGCTTAACCAAAGCTAAGCTTGTAGGCTCGTAGAGAAAGCTATTGTGCAGGTATACCCAAAATCCATGTTCCTGAACAGTCTCGTTCGAACATCTGATTCGCCTTAGGCGGACACTTCACTTCAAGCTTAAACCTCCGTCTATGATCGGCTTGCTTTCTCGGTATCGTGAGTCTAAACTCTTGCCGGCTAACTAATAGATAGAGATATAGCTCAGTAAACACGGGAATCACTTCGGCTTAAACACGGCTACGCTTCGCTCTTTTTAACTATCGCTAGTCTGTAGTCTGTGAAAGAAGATTGCAATTTCTGGTCACTTTCAGTCTAACCTGGATTTACTTAGTTAGTCGGGACTTGCTTTTAGCGTGTAGTGGATCAACCAGGCTAGCTTTCCTGTAGTAGAGCGCGGGGAGTGACCATCAGGGCCTTGAATAGGTGTGCCTTTTTTCTGTACATTTTTATGATTAGTACTCTTGAATGTACTATACAGTAGGTTCTCAGTGCCCTAAGATCCCAATCCCAGATCGAGTTCCAATCGCCGAATTGTTCTCAAGCGAATGGCTTTACTCAACCTCAATTCATTCAGTTAGGACCTCCTTTATGTCATTTCTTTCCTTGCCAGCGTGAGGAGTCAGATCGGATTATAGCACTTGCATGGAATCTGGGATAGTGGCTATTGGCAGCTTCTTTCTCTTGGCATGAGCACTAGCATCTTGCTAACATCGGCTTTTTCCTCCGACTAGAAGGGGATCTTGTTCAGTTCACGGCGGATTCAAGATCCTCAAATGTGGCTTTGGCTTCAGCTATCTCATTCGTTCTTTTTTCTTTTGATTGGTAAGTAGCCCTTTTCGGGTTAGTTGAAAGACCAAGAATGGCCTCTTTGAAAGAAGACGACAGACATGCTGGGAAGGAAAAGGAAGGGGATGTGGCCTAAGTAGGTACAACAAAGGGTACTAGTATGGGCGCAATATGCGATTGCAAGCTCTTCTTTGGCTGGTTTCATGATTTGCTAATCCGATCTTGTAAGTTGGCTTATCTTAGGCCACCTGACTGAGACGATGGCTTGAAACCCGGGTAGAAATAAGACCAATCGAAAACCTTGAAGCAACAAATCGCAGGGGCGTAAGCTGTTGAATAAGCTGTGGGTCTTGAGGCAGATGTGGCATCTTCTGAACCACCGGGGAAAAAGCTCATCTTTTTCATCGCAACCAGAGGGTTTTAGGACGCCAACGCTACTACCAGCCCAGTAAGAGGATGTTTTTGGTTTATGTCGTCCAAAGAAAGGGCATTCCTATCAGCACAAAGAATTAATTCAATAAGAGAGGATTGGATTTCAGCAAGAAAAGAAAAAACTGCATTGAGTAGGGCGTGCCCTATAATAGCCCTTACAGAGCTTTCTATCAGTTGGTGGTTGAGGAGTAATAGGTTCCGCATAAGCTACATTTCGTGGGGAGGCACCTATCCAGTACTTCCGAACTCGTCTTTCATCTACTGACATTGTCGCTAAAGCCAATAGTTCCGTGCACTGAACTATTGGCTTTATCTTTATAAGTTGAAAGCCTCTTAGATCGAAAATGAGTGATTGTTTACAATACAGAAATAGTTTAGCAGCTTATCGTCACTTGCCCTAAGGCATTTTTTAAATTCCTAGCACTGGTTACTGAGTCGACTGCCCGCACTGGCAGGACGAGGTTAATAAAACATACCAGAGAGAGGTGGATTTCCTTCATAGCCCGATTAAACCTTCTTCTTCCTACCTGTGAGAATGAGAAGCGTCTTGAAATGAAAGGTCGGGTGGTGCTCAAAAAGGGCCTTGGAATGAATGTTTTAATTTAAATGGCCATGCAACTAAGTTTTGACTGGATACTTGGCCTGATGGTGTCCTCTCATTGAGTCAGCTTCTTGTGCCAATAAGCGAAGAATAGCTTAAATAAAGACTCTCTTTGTCCTTTCGAAGCAGATATTCGTACGTCCATTGGGTTACTTGAGGGTAGCACTGGTTTCGGCTTTCCTTGCTTTCCTTTTTTGATTAGAAGGGATAACTCTTAAGCCTTAGGCTAGCAAGGTAAATGGATTTAGGAAAGAAAGATCCCACGTCCCATACGAAAGACCAGGCGATAAAGAATAAAGAAAGAAGGCTATGGGAAAGATCCCAGACCAGGCTCGCTCCAGGCAGATTCACTTGAATAGGAAGTTGAATCGTGACCTAGCTATTGGATTTGTTCTTCGCTACCCACCTTCTGTCTTCCTTACTTTCTATCTTGTCTAAGCTTGCAGGATTTTCCTCATCCGCTGTATTGAATCTAGCCGGCTTACGAGATAGATGTAACATAATCCCCGGAGAAGGATCCCAAGGAAGGAAACTAATCCAAGGGCTTACGCTTAGAAAAAAAGGAGTGGATTAGGGCTTGCTTAGGTTACAGTGGGCAGACATCCTGAGAGAGTGAAGTACGCATTCAGCCTCCGAATCAGACTAGCCCACAGCCCCTGCATTCATCCTGAGAGTTCTATTCCGGGAAAGTGCTATTAACTCTTCCTAAACAGCGGATTCCCTTGCCGTTAGATCTGCGCTTGAAGGCGAAGTCTTTATTCTTGGCTTGAAAACAACCTATTTGGATTCAAAAGCTGCCGACCTGACTCTACATGAATAGGTTCCCAGAGCCAACCTACTCTGAATCAGCCGTAATCCGATCACGTTAGCAATCCAGAATAACTGGAAGCTCGAAACGAAAGGAAATTTTCAGTTTAGTTCTGTTCTTCTCCTAGTTTTATAGCACACCCATGTAGAGGGATCTTTCCGACGCTAAGCGCGCTGCAGCTCCTGTCCAAGTGAATAATATCTTGTCCAAGTCCTTCCAGCTTGCATCCTTCTTCTGCCATTGGGAATGGAACAAATCTCAACTTGTAAGTGGTAGAAATTAAGGACTGCAGGTTTTGGTTGATTAAAGAATCCTCTCAGAAGCCTGTTATATTAGTAAAAGATGTGACTTTCACAGGTCCGCTTGCTCTTTTCCGTCAAATGGAAAGTTAGCTCATAGGGCTTTTCAGGTACTCTGCGGAAAATGCGTGAATTGGCCTTTTCCTTTCATCAGTATGCGCGAGTTGCAGGGCTTCAAGCTGCTTTGACATATCGGGTGCAGGATGTGCTTCTATCCCCTTACTGAATTCTCTGTCTGTAATATTAAGTGTTGTAATAAATGTTATAGTTGAAAGAAATTCCACCTCCTCCTTTTTTTTTCTCATCCCTTAGCCTTAGCTCTTTGATGAGCTCTTCGAGAGTAATGAAATAGGCGTAGGCTCGATGATTCTTGAAAGTGAATATCGCTCGCAATGGCCGCCCTGAGAGTTGAACCCTTCAACGGATAATTTCGCATGCTAGCTCCAATGAGTAGTAGAGGAAAGCTCGGCCTCAGTGCGTCCTACTTGTGTCGTGTTTTAAGCCTGCTATGCATTTCTGCTCCATCTACCATTCCTGACAAGCCATTTCTGGTATGCCCGCTGCTTCGTCCAAAATGACTTAAAATCCATCCTATCTTTATTGGGATCATACCCCTTGACTTGACTTTTTTTCTGTTTTCGGAATTTATCCCTGGGCTTTCAATGGGACCATGCCTTGGATTTCAACTGAGATCATCCCTTGGGGTTAGTTCATTCTCTTGGTTAGTTGATCTCTTGCTTAGTTTATTCCATTTACTGCCCCTCTTTGCTTGATGAAAGACATCCTGGCAAAGGCCTTGTATATTAGTAAAAAGGGGACTTTAATGGGTCCGATGGCTCTTTGACTGGTGTGCCTGAAAATGTGATTGATAAATGGGCTTTTGAAACTCGATTTGTCGCAACAAGAGGTATTGTCTCCGCCTTTTCAAGTAGGGATCATCTCTCAAGTGTTATGATCCTCCATTTCTGCTCGGTAGTGGCCTAAGGCTCAATGATGGATCTTCCTAGCTAAGGCTAGCATCTCATCCCAGCTTTCATCTTATTGCTTTGCTCTCTTTGCTTTGGGAAAGTGTAAAAGTGTAACCTGCTGCTCCTTGATTTCACATAAACAACTGAGTGTCTTCTGCCCTTTTGCTCTTCGCTTTCTGTGTTTATTGATCTCCTGCCCACTCACATTCTCTTTCTTTATCGAATCCTTATAGGCAGATAGGACTACTCCTGCTTGCTCTTGGCCTTGGCTGCTTAGAGACATTCCTTTAGTTCGTCTTAGAGAATGGAATTAGGAATTCAATTTTCGTCTTATTGTATTGTAGGTCGGTCATCTCTTCCTTTTGAATTCCATCTCTTGTTTGGTTTCTGGTACCGGTTTCAGTTCCTTTGTTCAAATCAATATCTACTATGTCAGGCTTCCTTCCCGGTTGTCCTGTCCTGTTCAATCCGTTGTTCTTCTGTCTGAGGCAAAGGCGAATCTCTTATACTGTATACGGTCGAGCTGGCTTCTTGGCTGGTACATCAAGCATATCGGCATATTGCTTGTTCGGTGTGGTACACATATCTTTCAATGTCAATCAAGTAATAGAAAAAATTCCCCCGAAAACGTGAAGAATTAAAATTTTATGAGCTTGTAAGGCCCGTAGAAGTCCCCGAAGAAAGGGGAAAAAGGCTATAAGTAGGCCGTTTGTTATTGCTATAAGGGCTGCTCGCCTTTATACGGCTTGGCTTTGCTATCGCTCCTATGTAGTGGTCGGCCAGTAGTCTTCCTACCATACAAGAATGCCTATTATATAGTGCTAGAAGCTTCGCCAGCAGCAAGCAAGACGAGGTTCGTAGACAAGGCTCGTTCCGTACTTGACTTACGCTAAAGTTTAGTACTCGCCCCTATCTCTAAAGGGGCTTATGCACTCCACTCGCTATTTACTAAACGAGCGTTAGAGCGAGCGAGCGAAGCCTTCAATTTAGGGGCTTCCCTTATCCTCACCCTACTCTTTCATTTCCGCTTAAGCTTTCCCGGTTTGGGGTATTAATTGATTGGATACCTGAGAACCATAATCTTTCCTAGGAACAGCTTCTACGACGATAGATAGGGTCAGGTTTGTTTGGCATCTATGCCCCTGCCCTCCAAACAGTATGGGAGCCTTTCAGCCTGTACTGCTCACACTCCTAGATCTTCACGGCACCTCCTCCACCATAGTGTGAGCTGCTCCCAGCTCCGAAAAGCGAGGCCTACTTAAAAATTCGCTTTCAACAACACCACAAAAAAAGTAAACTGGGGAGCTTATTATTATTATTTTATAAAAAAACTAAAAAACAAGGTTTGGAACCCTACTCCCCAACAACTACAAGGATGCTTGCTTGCTGGCATCAAAGCCCTTCATTATTATTAGTAAGATGGGGCGGAGGGCGCACAACCCATTCTATGCTCCTTTCCTGAGCGTTTCACACTAAGCTCTTCGATCCTGCCTTTCGCCTCTCTAGGCTTCGCTATCGCTCATGACTGGTATATGGATCTCTTTATGTAGTGGTCGGCCTTCTAGAAGCTTCGCCAGAAGCGACTAGTCGCTTCCCGAATTCCTCTTTCTTTAGTATGGTCTAGTCTTTCCAATGCCTCCTTCCTTGCCGCCAACGTACGCTACTAGAAGAGTAAGCAAGCTACTTTGCTTGCATTTTTTCTATAAGCGGAGCGATTTGTCGAGTCTACGAAGCTTCGTAGTTGCCCCCTTTGCCTCGCCATGCCACTCGATTCATAATGACCGGCGAGTCGGAACATGTACGAATATAACCACGCGGAGGGCCGGATTAGCAGGAGGAAGGGCGGCCCACCCTTCTCTATTTTGAGGGATCCTCAAATTTTTGATTCCAGGCTTCCGGACTCATAACAGACGGCTAAGAAAAAAGAGGGTCAGTAGTCTCTGCCGTTGCAGGTCCTTCTCCTTCCGCTGAGACGGCCCTCTTTTTATTTTTCACCGCGGCACGAAAGAATGAAGAAGCTGGAATAACTCAGAAAGAGAGTGACGCCTAGCCGTTGAGAGCGTCTGTTGTCTTTGTAGAGGAACAGTACGATCTTGGACTGGCCCCCTCGCATGACCTAGAAAGAAAAAGAAGTCCGTGCTACTATAAGGCCTCTAAACTCCTCCTCAGGACACTGTTGTGTTGCCCATGGGGACAGGGTAGCCCTGACTTCCATAGGTCCTGGGTCTGACCTCCTAATGAGAATTGAGGTCCTTGCGCGGGCGTCTCATCCATCCCTAAGACTTGCTTGCTCTGTATGGAGTGCCCTGTGGTTCTTCGAGTGCCAGCCGCAGAGAGGAATGCCATCAACTAGGGCGCTATTGGCCACTAACCACTCGCTCGCCAGCCGCCGGGCCCGCGTTTCAAGTTCGTTATCCCAACTGTCTCTCTGCTCCACCGGGAGCCCGGCCCCTTCTTCTATCTTATCTACTGCCTTGCTCCTTGGCTCCCTACAGCTCCAGCCGCTCGCTGTAATAGCTTGCTTCGGGTGGGTCGCACCCTGGTGGTGCGGCTGAGCCAGAGTGGGCTCAGCAGTCGGCCTATGTTTCCGGGCGCACGCGTAAAGGCATGATTCGTTCCACAAATCTCACTGCACTGACCATAGTAAACTCCTTCTCGTTGTACCGAAATAGAGATCTGATTTAAACGACCAGGTACAGCATCACATTTGACACCTGAGGAAGGTACAGCCCAACTATGAGGTACATCAGCAGATGTTACAATAATACGTAGATGAGTTTTGGCTGGTACAACCACTCTATTGTCCACTTCTAATAAACGTGATTGACCCAATTCTAGATCATCTTCTGGAATCGTATAACTGTCAAAAGTGAGTGACTGTTCATCGGAACTGTTATAGTCTGAATACTCATAAGTCCGATACCATTGATGTCCAATAGCTTTGATAGTAATGGCTGGATCTACTACTACCTCGTCCATTGAGTATAAGAGAGCAAATGATGGTATAGCAATGAACATCGGGATGATACTAGGAAATATGGTCCGAAGAATCTCGATAGTAGTTCCATGAACAATCCTTTGCGGGATTGGATTCTTTTGATAGTGGAAATGCCATAAAGCACGAACCAAGATCCGTAATACGAAAACCAAAATCAGAATGAGGAAGAAAAAGATATCGTGATGTAAATCTATTATTCCTTGCATCATAGGTGTTGCTGCGTCTTGAAATCCTAATTGCCATGGTTCCGCTGCATCACAAGCAGCAATTGTGAGGAATAACCATTCTAGAACAATCATTTGGTTTGTTTCATTCTTTTTTTGTTCTGCTCCCTCCAAAAAAAAGGGGAGACTTCATTTTCACTGTACAACTAGTGAAAACTATAGTTTACTTTTATTGGTTGTTGACCAACGGAAAGCATGGGAGTAGAAAGGCATTCCTTTCCTGGGGTGGGGCATTTTAAGCAAAGACTGACTACAATTAAATCACGGCACACTGGCTATATATCTGTTTTCAGTCTCAATCAAAGACAGAGCATTTTCGATCTTAGCCGATCTAAGGTTGACTGTCTCCCGGCCCCTTTCGGTGCACTATTGAGAGCTCACTACCGCTTTCTCAATCGAAAATGAAACTGTCAAGATTAGCCTACTGCGATTCTTATCTATGTAATTTCCTGATTTCTTTTCGTTGAAGTGTAGTGCAACTATCTGGGGTTTTTCTTCCGAAGACGAATCTCCTTCACTCACGGAACAAAAAAATCTCAACGAATTAATAACGCTAACAATCAAGCAATGGCTTCCTTTTCTTACATTCCACTGGGGTACCTTCTTTCTTTGCTTTGAGGAATGTGTTTCGCTCTTCTCTTATTCAATTTCTTACGCGGAAGACTGGTTAATTTCCGAATTTGCTTTGAGATCATTAGGTTTCAGTTAGTCCGTTCCTGTCCAATCTCAGTTGTTTATGGTTGAATAAGGGGCGCCAAAATCAACTATTTCGTTTGAGGGGTCAGAAAGCCCGTGTTTTTCGTCAACGTAATAAAACAAATGGCCAACCATAAAAGGGTTTAACTCGACCAAAGGGGAATCCGGCTGAGAACTCGTAATCTGGCCAAGGCTTTTTCGTCAACGTAATGTGTAATGTAAGAAAATGGTATCAAAACAACCAGAAAATGGTAAGAAAAAGGCTCGCACAACGAACAAATCCGCGTAGGACGGGCCAAGCAAGAAGGAAAGCACAGGTTTAGGGCTCAATCTAAGCAAGCGGGCTGAATCCAACCCAGAATATGGAAGATTGCACAGAAGCACCCCCAATCCCCATACGAATGGGAGGAGGCCTAAGCCTTTTAACCAACATATCTTTCTCTTGCTCACGAATGCCGCCAATAGAATATTTTGTTGGCTTGAGAATAGTTAAAATGTTAAAGCGGTTAAACAAAAGCCCTAAAGAATCAGTCTAATGGTGGGACTAAGCCATGACTTTAATAGATTGGAATAGACCTCAGGAATAGCCAACTAATGAAAGAAGAAGTGATGCGCTAACTAACAAGTGAGTTCAGCAATGAACGAAGGATTCATGAACTACTTTGACCACTGAGAATCCGACAAAAGGGAGGGGAAGAAGTGAGTGCGAACGAACGATGAACTAACAAACCAACGCAACGCGTAAGGAGGCTGAGAAGAACTACTCGTAGGCCAAACCAACGTAAGCGAAAGTAGGGAATAGTTTTTCTCAAGGGAGATGGGAGAAAGGATTGAATAGGCCAACGGAGACTTTGATTGATGAGGACTACGGTCCGGCGAGAACACTTCTTATGGGTGACCTTTTATTTTATATAAAGAATATTCACTCAGGAATGACATAAGTATAGTTTCCCATTTTCCCGTTTACCTTTCTCTCTACCCGGGAGGTTATCCCTGCTGAGTAGGTCTCTAAAAGTCATTCTTTGAGGTCAGTTGCTTCCCCTGCTTTTTGTTCCTTGCTTCAGGAAAGCAGAGAATTAAGAAGTGAATTAGCTCATCTCAACTTAGGTTCAGGGGAATGAGGGGCAAGTAAACTTGTTAAAGTATGAAATTGACGCCTTTTAACTGGTAGTCCTCGACTCAATCCAAACCAAAAGGGGAAGTCGGCTAACTCAGAGAAACCGGCCAAAAAGAAAAAGAAAGGAAGTAGGGTACTGAAATTCCGGCCAAAGGCGAAGTCGTAATAGTCAATCTAACCTGTAAGCGGAGCGGTAGAAGGGAAGTGAGAATCCTCAAACTAACCAGCCAAGGCGGAATAGTCCGATCGAACCCCGAGAATGAAGTCCTTTGTCTGGTAAGAAGTTGTTACTGAATATCTGTCCTTACTTGAACAAGTATGGAAGGTTCTCTCATAGCCCGAGATGTACTAAAGGGATAGGAGAAACCAACCAAAGCAGAAGAAGGGAAGAGGGACAGTTAACAGTGGAATTAGCCACTCTTTGAAGAAAGAGGAACGGAACAGACTAGCTTGACTCACTCAACAATAGGAAAGGAACGAAGTGGGGGGAGACAAGAAAGAGAGGAAAAAGGAGTAAGTGAGTTCAGAAAATAAGGGAGAAGGGTAGTTTGATTCCTAGTTAGGTTTCCGGCTCGGTACTGAATTCGTTTTCTTTAAGAGTGAGTAGGTAAGGTCCAGTTGTTCGGGTTCAGATAACTAGTACGGGTCCCAACGGTTACTTTACGGAGAGAATAGAAGCTCGCTAGCGCTCTTTCTTTTTAAATAAATAAAGTGAGGGAGGATACTAGCTTTCTAGAAAAAGGAAGATGGTTGAAAGGGTCCCAACGAAGACTTCCGATCGGTAGGATACCTTTTATACGAAAGAATCATCTTTTATGAAACTCATCTATCTCGGCTAGTCAATTGATTAAAGAGGGTTCCGTTCTCAAAGAAAGAAGAGTCCTGTATGAAACAAGCAAAGTGAAGGGAAGGAAACAAAGCATGATTGTACGCCTTCGATTGAGAGTTATCACCTCTCTCTCCTTTTTCACCGGCCAAAACCTCCTTCCGGGTGGGCAGAAACCAATTCCTCCTACCTTTTCGCCAGAAAGCCAACTCACGCTTTCCACTCAGTCTGAGTCACCTGATCTAACTCAGTCTTAGCCAGAAACCCTCCTGCCTTTTCCTAGGCATAAACCAATGCTTTCCTCCTTTTCGCCAGAAACCCTCTTTCAGCCTGAAACCAATGTAGGATGGGATAGTCACACTCAAAAAGCAGTGAAAGCGTAGAACTAGAACGAAATAGGCAAACAATCAAGTCAGCCAACGGGTGAATCCTTTCCTTACACAAGAAACTACCATTGAGAAAAAGACAGTAATTTGGTTTCAGTTAGTCGGTGTAATTCGGTTTCAGTTGAAAAACAGTTAGTCGGATAAGATTTAGAAGTAGACGAAAGAATACTACTCTAGTATAAAGCCAGTTCCTTTCCTGATGTTGAGCTAGCTACGTCTCCTTAGTTTAAGGTTCCGTTCCCAGTTCATGAATAGGCGAGTTCCCTAATCGAGTTATTTGATTGAGGAAACCCTGTCTTTAGAGTCAGTATGAGCCCTCTATCTGTTCATCTCTTTTACAGAGTCAAGCTAGTCCTTTCCTTCCCCTTCCTTATAGGAGTAATCTTTCCCATTCCTACTAATTAGTGTATGATTCCTAACTTAAATAAGTAAGAGAGGCTAAGGTTGAATGCCCCAACGGTTCAGGTAATGAGTATAACCTTTTTAAGAAAGAAGTTTAGTCCTTGTAGTAAATGTTCCGGTTGACTAACCAAACCTCATCCCCTCGGGAATAATAAAGATTCTACTTTTCATTTACTGAGATGACTGAAGAAAGAATCCACTTTTCGCTTATGTAACTCGGGAATGTGACACTTTCCTTTGAGGAAAGCCCAGCCAACCTTCTTTGAGTAATGAAAGAAGAAGATTGTAAAGACCCTCACCAGGTAACGAGTAACGAGTTGAAAAAAAAAACAAAGGAAAGGTTTTGTTGATAGCACTGCCATTCACCTTGCAGAACCCGAAGACTGTCCTTTTTCCCCCTTGCTAAAGCCCTTCTTCTTGCGGCGAGGGAAAGCGCATATCGCACCCTTACCCTTAGCTTAGGAAATCTTCCTTTGTATCTCGTTCTCCTGTTGGTGGAGTGATTATTAAAAATAGTTTTCACTCACGTTTTGAGTAAGGGGAAAGAAAAGGTTTTCACCCACGCTGAGGAAAGAAAGAGCCCTAGCGGAAGTCGGGAGAAGAAAACTAGTACTTTTCGGCGAGCGAGGAAGATCACATTTAGATGAAGAAGGAAGAAAAAACCTACGTATCCTTTCACCTGTTCCTGAATCACCTATTCATTGAGCTCAGTTCTTTGAAGCTTAATCACCTTTTCTCGTTTAAGAAAGAATATCATTTCCGTGACCAATCTCAGTAGTTTTCAACTGAATCTCCTTCTCAACGTGGGGGAGATAAGCCTGTCTTCGCTCGGAATAGACTTCACGATTAGCCAACTAAAGAAAGAATCGTTGAACGAATAACGGATGAGTTCTGAAACGAACGGTTAAGGGACTTTACTCAACAAGAGTAAAGGGACGGACTAGTTCTTTTTTCTGTAAAAGATGGAATCCGTCTCGACCGAACAAGCAAGGCCCTTAGACGAGTGAAAGTAGGCTTTATAGGTGGGCGCTAACGCGTCAAAGCCTATAGCTAACGCTATGGAGTTTGATTGCTGAGAGGAGAAGAGAAAGCCTTTTTTTCTTTATTCATAGGTGACGGAGTTTCAAGCAGCTTTACCGGACGAGGGGTAGGCGCTTTCTAAGCAACTCCCCCACCCCCAATTGATCAAGGGACAAGAACGATCGATCAAAACAGAACCCAACAAACTGCCCCGGGAATAGTTGAAAAAGAGAAAAAGTACAAGATCCGAGGTTGAAGGATCCAAGTCCCAAGGCACGGGAGGAGTGAATTTCCGAAGAACCGATGGCATTGAAGATGACGTAGCTTAACGTCAATGGAAGAATTAGCTCAAGCCAATGTACCGGTATAGGGGCCTTTAGGCCTATCGAACATAGGAGCGGGGGAGGGGCCGTATGGACACTCTACGAAGGAAGTAGCATGGGTCAAGTCCTCCGCACGCCCTTGTGCCAGCGTAGAGCAGAACAATTGAATTTTAAAGGTTAGCAGTTGTTAGGCAAGCAGTGGCTATAGGGATCGTTCCAAGCCTTGATATAGAGATTGCCTGATCTTTCTATCTTTCTTTTCACAGTTCAATCACAATGATTGACTGGGTGGAAAGGAATCTTCTCTTGCTCAAAGCTAAAGCTAGTATGAATAGCTTGACTCTTCCTCCTGATTGCTTCTTCTGCCGTCAACTCAGGTAGCTCAAGCAGAAGCAGAATCCACCTTTGGGCTAGCTCGGCTAGCACGGTCCTTCATGATTAGCCCCAGACAGAGTCTTGAAACTAAGTTCTTCAACCCGTCGTTGACTTTTTTCCTTGGTCTTTGTTTTCCCACTACCTCCAGCTAACTGCTTGAAAGAAAGCTCTTTTTTTTTCTCCTTTCTCTGGCTCGATCCTGAAAGTTGAGTGGCGTGAAAGCTACCCTTGATTCTTTCTTGCTTGCAGAGGTGAGGGTGAGATCCGGGGATCTATCATAAAACTATGCATTTTTTCTGTTCTACGTCATTGATCTGACATGTGACAGAGGGGAACCAGGGTTCATGTTCTCGCAAAGAAAGTCCTAGTCTTTTCTCTCTCTTTTCCTTCCTTCTTCAATGATAGACAGGAGATGCGGTTATCAATCAAACATTACAGGGGGTAACTCCTCTCATGCCGTGATGGGCAAGTCCAGCGATTGTCTAATAGAGATAGATCGTCAAATATAGTATCTAAGATCAAGAGACATGGAATAGAAGTTCAAGGTGGAGAATTTTATATCTAATGGCTGCTTTTAGACCGCCTTTTTTTCTATTTATTATGTAGTAAACGAGTCTTACCACTCAGCTCTTCCACCTTGCTTTCCTGATTCCGATTAGATAGTGGATGAGAGCTTCTGTGATCCCTGATTCCATTACTGTCTTCTAGTGGGACTTCGTCTCACTCAGAAGGGATAGATCGAATCTAAGGGAATACCTCCACTTGCTCTTTTGGTTGCTTCTTTAATAAGAAAGTCAGACATCAAGATCAAGCTTTGATTTCCCGTTGCTTTCTTTGATGATTTCAGGGCAATTCAAGTATCTGTATACTCTATCGCATACGTACTGGGGCATTCACCTCTCCCTACCCCAAAACCTGAAGTGGTCGAGTGGAATTGAATTCCGCCCCCGGCTAGCCTAGATAGTGGTCCCTTTGATCGCTAATCCAGTCTCTACTGGTCTGGCTACTAAAGAAATAGTGTAGATAGTGGCCTTTTGCTCCATCCCCTAGACGGCGAAGCTGCTCCGCTCCTCTGGCTGTCCTTCATAGTCAATCAATTCAGCCGAAAAGACTGACCTCAAGAAAGAATGTTCGAAAAAGAGGTAGACTTCTTTCCCAACTCTCCTCTTGGGCAAAAAGCGTCTCGTTCTCTCCTCTAGCGGTGGTGGAGTTTCTTTCCGCTGCCCTTTCTTCTTTGTCAATTCAATCCGGAATCAATCTTCAAATAACAGATGCCCGACCTGACAGTATGCGAACATACGTCGAGCTGGCTGGATGTAGAGAGGCCTGCAACTGACACTGGCAAGGAAAGAAGTAAACTACTAGATTAGATCTTATTGCAAGGCTAGGCGAAACCCTATTTGAAGTTGGAAGACTGGGAGAAGTTATTTTCTTAGGACTGGTAGGGAATTTCAATATCAGGTTCAGGCTTTCCTCAAACTCAGTTTTGAGCTAGCGGGAAATCTTTCCTCTTTTCTTTTGACTTACTGAGAGATTAGCTATGGCTTACTTTAGGCCTTAGAAAAGGGCTTAACAAGAGATTAGTAGCCTCCCAAGAATCAAATAGAGAAGGACGGACTGGCTCGCAAGAGAGAAGGAATGAAACGGGGGGGAATGCCTTAGAAGGGGCAGGTATAAGGAAAGGAACTCAAATTTCCACTGACTCACATGGAAAAGCAGGGGGACGTCATGCCCTTAGACTCGAAATATATTAACTTCCTAAAAAAAGCACACTCTCTTAGAGGCATTCCAAAAAGGGCTGGCCGGGCCCATATTTTATAGTATCCATTGAAAGCTCTCCTATTAAAATTAAAGTAAGCAAATCAATTCCCTGAAGTTAAACGAATTCTCTTTTAAAATGGAAAGATCTTACCTGCCTCCTAAGGTACACGAAGTTACTGGCCTATATTGAAAACTTGCTTGCTCACAGGATGGATGGCTTCTTCTGCCTACTGCATCAAGCTAAGAAGAAAGAAGAGGAAATCCAGCTGACAATCAATAATAGCTTCCAATCGCAGAATAAAGCTTCCCAAAGCAAAGCCAAGCAGGTAAGCAAGCCAGTGTAAGTCCTTCCCAGGGGTAATATGCCAGTATCAGTCCCTTTTACAGTATTTTCTCCAGTGCTATCATATTTCCAGCCACCTATTTATTAGACGCATATCTCTTCCAGCCAGTTTCCTTGCAGCCAGTTGGACTTTCTTTCCTTCTCCTTTCCTGCCACAGTTTCTCTTGCTAAGAAAAAGTGCTTTCCACTCCCTTGTTAAGCCCTTGCTTGTGTAATCCAGTATCAAGTAAGCCTTTACTGAAGTCCTCTCTTATTATGGTACAGTAACATGTCCCTTACTTAGGCTAGTAGGGATTTTTTAAAGCAAGGGATAGAGCTTTTTGGATAGCTGGCGGATATTCAAAGTTAAGAATAGAATAGGACTGAATCTTACCTGTGATATTTATTCTTTTATTACTTGTAAAATATTTTCTACAGCCCTAGGAGAATTTCTGCCGAGGGCTTCTATTTCTATTGGGAAGACTACTTTAATTTCTTCCCTTTTTCTTCCTCTGCTTTCTGACCTGAAGTAATTTTATGAGTGGAAAATGTTTTGCTTTGGGAGTGCTGTTATTCCCTTCCTCCTTCGTCAGTCGAGTGGTTAGGTGAAAGGAAAAGTCTTACTCTTATAAGACGGAGAGGGCGTACTTACTTTGTTCATACGAGTTAAAACATCCCTATCGGTCTTCGTAATTGATTCCCTTCCCCCTGTAAGGCATTCCCAGTTCCCTTCCAGTAATTTCCATCTTAATAGAATCCTAAGAGGGTAAGAGGGCAAAGCAGCTCCTCTTCAAGCGCAAGTAAAATCCAGTGATAACGCCATGCATTTCTAGGCCTAAGCCCTGTAATGTTGATCCAATCCAGTTCTATTGCTAAGCCCAAGGAAAGCCCTGCCTTAAGATAATCCCTTATACCTGGGAGTTCTCTTCCATCCAGTCCAATAGGGGAGGGCTATATCTTTTTGCTAAACGATAAACGATAGGGCTATATATTTCCATAGTAAGGTAAGCGCATTAAGTTGACAGCAAACAAGGGACAATCCATCCACTCCATCCCGTGGGAGAGTTCTCTTACAGCCATTTTTAGCCAGTGCCCTTGTACCAGCATTCGTACCAGTAGTTGCATTTCCACCAGTCCATCCTGTCCTTATCGCTACCCGCGAGCCAGTTGGAGTAGATAGCCCCAAGTAGTTGTCTAAGTCCCATGGTAATCCCTTTATTAAGCCATTGCTAATCCATTTTTTAAGGGTTAGAGGGATGGGATTTTGATAGCTAAGTTTAGTGCTTTTCTTTCCTGTCCTGCTTTATTACCTGGACGAGTTCCCGCCTAAATCTTATTTCCAGTTAATAATATATATATATATAATAGCAATAGGCAATATGCAATATTCCTTACTCTATCTAGCCAGTCTTGTAGTATTATCTACCATATTTCCAATAAGTTTCTACCAGTTTTCCCAATACCAGTAGTAATAGAGAGTTTCTCACCTGGGCTTATCAGAGTGTGAGACTAGCCCTTGATCTGTTCTGCCTGTAATTCTATATCCTCTGTTCTGCTTTCTCTCCTCTATCTCTTCCATCCCTTGTCAAGCCTTTGTGTAAGTGTTAGAGGGTTATGAGCAAGACAGTGATAAAGAAAGTGCTTTGATCCTGTGAGCAATCTAAGCCCCTTAGTAATCCCTCATTAAAAAGAATTTCCCCCCTTATCCTTATCAGTCGAGTATTCATTCGAACCCTCTTCGCTTCACCATGTTCATTCCCTTTCTCACTGACTAGCTTTTCAGGAAATTTTTTGGACCTGAACCGGCTTAAAATGAATCTAGCTTTCATTTGAGGAAAGAAAAAGAAAGAGTCCCGCCTTCTGGCCTGCTCTAGACCTTTACCCTTGTCTGAAAGATCCCACCGCTTGCTTATTTGCTTGCCCCATTTCAATACTTCTGCTTGAAAATTTACCTTAAGAATTTACCTAGCCTGGAGATCGAAGGGATGATAGGAAAGAAAGCGCTGTAAGATCGGTAGCCTGATAAGGGGATTATAGAAGACTGGGCCAGCACTCACCTTATTTAAACTATTAAGAACTTGAAGTTAGATAGGTAAGAGAATAAAGCATATTCAATAGGGGCAGAAAGCGTAGTCCCTCCATTCTATATAGGTATAAGGTATTCCAGTATTATTCCAAAGCTGCCTATTAGAGTAATCCTAGAACTGCATCGAAAGAAACTCGCCCCACACTTCAACTCAAACTAAAACCTCGGGAAGGGATAAAGGGTTACGACTTAGAGGCAGAAGGATGCGCGCTTTCCTTATCTTACTTACTTGACTCTCTAACTGCTTTTCTTTCCTTTGAGTAGATGGGGGCAGGCTCTGAAGAAGGGTTTACAGAGACAGGGCAACTGTGGAACTCGCCTGGACCTAAAGGCTCCTATATACTGCAGCTAACCTCGTAGGGATCATTACGGTCGTTTGCATCGGCTGGAACTTATTCTCCAGGAAATACACTACTTCCCCTCATATAGACATTTGCTCGCTTGGCACACTGAAGCTTTGAAAGCCTTTTCCCTTGGACAGCTATTGAATGATACCAATTGGCACCTTCGCTACTAGTTGAATCAAAGCATTGGTATTGGTATTGGTCCCGTACTGGCTTTCAACCATTTGCCCTTCTTCTTTCGTTGACGTGCAAATCGCTGGTTAAAGATCAACTTCCGAGATCTAAGACTAAAATAGTGCCAGCTAGGGAAAGCCTATCAAGAATGGAAGAGCTTGGGAGAAGGAGAAATAAAAAAGTCAGCTATAGCTAAATCCCCAATCGTTATTTTGATGTCAGCCGTCTTTATATGACATTTCACTGCCAGTAGTCAGCTTTCCAGTACCTGTAGGGCTCCTGCCACAAGGATGGCTAAGCTTGCCCCAGGGCAGGAGTGGTATAAGGCAAGAAAGAAAAGTGCCATTTCCACCAACTCTTTACAATAGATTTTTCGCTTCATCAGAGAAGCTGGAGCAGACCGATTAGTACCACAGGAGATTAAAGTACCAAAATAAGACAGATATAAACAGGACCCACAACTCATCGTCTGGTTTTGAAGAGTTCGCTATCTCCGAAGAAGTTGTGTTCTTTCCGTGGATACCTTCATTTTTGAGCTCTGTAGGAGCGAGGGAGCCTAGAAAGCCTTGCCCAGAGAACTCACTTATAGAAGAGCTTAGCTAAAAAGCTGACTTTAAGAAGAAGGGCTCCAACTCTTCTAGCATTTCTTTTCCCGTCCCAGACCACAGAAAGAGAATAGAAAAGGCACGGATCCCCTTTCTTTCCTTTCCCTGAGCCTGAGGCGAGAGCTTGCTTTACCGAGAACTAGGCTTTTGCTTCATCAGATGCTATAGACGAGACCACTTATGTCACTTAATTGTCTGCCTTAGAGGATACACCTTCTGTCTCTGCCGCAGAATCAGATTTTTAAGAGTCTAATACTGATTTAGTTGAGTAGTCTCATCTAAAGTGGACGATTGAGCAACAGAAAGAGGTTCGGCGGTGGAAGAGGTTTGATCATCTCCTGCAGACTCCGCGGCACCAGACGCTTAAGGAAGGCACTCTGGGGAAAGATCTTTCTTACTTGCCGACAGTTACTCTCTAGTTATGTATGGGTCTCCCGCCTTACCTCGACCCAAAAAGGTGGCAACCGGTTCCGGGATAGCGGACTCTCTTTTTCCGTCCTCAGATCCAACTTCAGCGAAGGCAGACTTTTTTTCACTATATGTTTAGGAGATAGCATCCGATCCGGGTTTAGCAACCGTTATTGGACCGACTTGCTTTGTTTAAGCATCCTTTTTTGTATAAATACAGAAAGGAATTCAATACCAGTGCCACTTCCTTCCTATTCGAGGATCCCTTTTCTATTCTCTAGGCCAAGATTGCCGTTTCTTTTCCTTTCCAGGAGAACTTTTCTAGGCGCCGTTCTTGGCTAGGCTAACTCTTAATAGATAGAAAGATAGAACGCAGACGGGTATCAAACTATTAAATACTAGAATTTGTCTCCCGCTAATCTTCATTCGAGTCAAGTCTCTCTTTCTTATTAAAGGAAGCTTAAGATTGGCAGCTTCAGAGCTTCAGAAATGTTATCTAAAGAAGGCGGTATCAATGAATTGAATATGAAAGGGTTGGGACTTCTGAAGGGTACCGCTGCGGGTTCTTCTTTGGCAACGGGTCAAAAAGGGGATCTCGTCTGGTTCCACTACATCAAATACCACAGCACCTGACTCATCAGAAGAGCTTCCGCCACCAATCAAACCAGAATGAAAATGGATATGTCCCCATGAGCGACTACGCCGATCTTTATATGTTTTGGCCACGCCCGTTTCCGCTCCGAAGAGGAAGGTTTGGATCTTTCAATCTTATGTCGTGAGGGATGTGACCTATGTTAGGTCCATAAGAGACCACAGCTTTTAGTGTTCTATGATTCACCTCCGAATAATGAGTAGGTAGTTCAATCCTTTTGATTCTTCTCTTCATAGTTTTCTTTTTCTGATAGGGGAATGCGGAGCAATAGGTCGAATTACTATATCTATATAAAAAAGAGTTGTAAACTATAGGACTTCTTGTTTGAGTAGGAAGATTTCGGTTTTTCTCGTTCCATAAGAATAGGGATTTGAAAAAATACAAATTCCTCTTCATTCTGTTGTGCTCAGCGAAGGAACTGGCTAAGCATACTTTTTCGGATCCAAACTTCTTTGTTCTTTTCAAGTCTTCTTCTTGCATATAAGAACGCAACTGTTTCAAAAACCGGGATTTTTTAGTAGTAAGCGGCATCCTCTTAGTTTTGATTAGGTGGAAACATTTGATTCTTTTCTCCACATTCTTACCTGGCGATCAAGGAATTTTCCTCTGATTTTGAATTTGAATTTGCCTTTTTTTTTTTTTTAATTTGAATTTGTCTATGATTTTTTCAACTGAGATTTGATATAGAAAGATCTCCTTATTTCTTCACCGCGGATTCTCGCGTTATTTTCTTGAAAAGATATTATATCACCGTGGGAAAGTTTCAAATGATTAATTTTTACCATTTCATTATTCACACAAACCCTTCGATGACTTATCAGCTGCCTTGCTTGAGGAATAGTTTCACGAAAATGGAGACGAACCGGAATAACGTCCGATCTTGTTTCTGGATTGAGTGGAAAAGGGATATATGAAGCTCGTTCTGTTCCTCTGTGCATCTCTGTGATGGGTAAATCCCCATGAAAAAGGGGCAACTTTCGTGTAGTTTGTGATTGGATGTAACTGTTACGATTTTTTCTCGTATAAATCTTTTTTTTAATGGATCTCTTATTGTTCCTCAATCTTCGGAGAATGCGGCGTTGTATTATTGTAAGTTCTCTGTTCCGAACATTTCCTGAAAGTAGACGACAAGTTTTAAATCTTAATGCGGGCATTTCATATCTCGGTTTTTCAGTCTTTTTCGCCACATCGCGTATAACGGGAATCGAACCCCCTCTGCTGCTAGCGGGCGGATGGAGAATGTTCTACTTCGATCCAGCAACTTGTTAGGAGTAGGTTTTGGCTTGCCCCTTTCTCTAATAATAAGGTATCCAAAGCTCCTTCCTTCTGCTGGTGCGCAGGAGCGCACTTCCGTTTTCCCCTTACTAAAAAAAGGGGGTGTAATGAATAGAGATCTCCCGCCAGCAGTCTTTTCTTCCTATCACTTCACTTCGATCGAGAGATCTGATCTCATCGGACCTCACCGGGCGGGGCGAAGGGGAAGGAAGGGATGGGTGGTCCGGAAACAGCAACGGGGAGGGCCTGTAGCCCCCTCTCTCCTCTCTCCCCACGCCTATTTGTTCTCCCGGCCCCGGAGAGATGCGGAACTTTTATTTTTTTTTGAAGAAAAAGATGAATAGATAGGGCCATGATACATTCCGGAATATTGTAAAGGTAAATAGACTCTTTTCGTTCCCTTTTCGATGCCTGCCTGAGGACCTATGTGAATGTTTTGGAATGGGGATGTTCGCCTTTTCTAACAAATAGACCCACGACACGGCTTCTCGCTTTTCATGAATGTGTCTCCCTCTACTTATGTGAGTTTGACCTGCCTTTGACTCTGCTTGCTTCTGACTCCCTATGAGCCGTTTTACGACCTTACTTTTTCGGAGGGTCGGCGGGACATGGGAGCCTCAGCTCATGCATCGGTTTACCGAAATTACCTCTGCTATCCCACTTCCTTCTATTCAAAAAGGCGAGCAGCCCTTAAACAAAAAGGCCCTAAGAGGGCTCTTCTTTATATATTATATAAGCCTTAAAGTAGGTAGCCCTGAAAGCCGAACTCAGCAACTTGTTAGAGTAGGTTTTGGCTTGCCCTTTCTATGTTATTACTAAAGCGCTAACGCCCTATCTATAGTAAGGGGCTTTTTCAATAAGGCTCGCGTGGGGGCGCTCACGTTTTTTGGCTCTCTTCGCTCCACTAGCCTTGATTGGCGGATGGAAGTACCAAGGTGCGTCTGGTAGTATCGTATATAAGATCACGGCTTCATTTAGGAGTTTTTTTCCTTTGAAGATTTGGTGTATTTGTGGACGCCGCTATGCTAATTTAACCTAGGCTAGGCCATGGGGCGGGTAGCACATGAGGTAAGCGATAGCGAGGATTCCATCCAGCCCCAAGCGTACCTGAGGCTACCTTATTGCGTAGGATCGGCTCGGGGAAAGCTTGTGATCCGGCATAAAACCCCATCAACCAGAGGAAGGAGCTAACTGGCGCTCCTTCTGAAGGCCAGAAACTTGCCATCGAGGTCTGTCGACTGCTCGATGGCTGGTAAATCCGGGTAGCTAGTCCGGACGCTCGCTTCGGTGAGCTCCCTGTCGGTTCCTTCGAGAGGGCCGGATCGCCTGGGACGCGGATTCTTGCTATCCGCCGTGGACTAGCATGTTTCCAAGGTACGACTGGGTCGTTACGCCGTCTGAATCGAAGTGAAGAAGCGATCCCCCTGGTACGACTGCTTGCTACACACCCTGTATTTTGAAGCTCCGGCGATCGGGGAGCTATTCTTTCGGTGCCCGGGGTGGCCCCCTTTCAATAACAGTCAAACCGGAAGAAAGCAGCGCTCGCCGCAAAGCGCAGCTCTCTGGATGTAGATGGAGCCGTTCTCTACCTATGTATAGCCCTGGTAAGAGGGGAAACTATACATCTTTTTCCTTTCGCGCGAGAAAGAAGGACTTTTGGGATCGTGGTTCGGATGTCCAATCACCAGAAATGGGAAGATGGGCCGAAGACGAAACTAAAAAGAACTTTCTCATAGCATAGCACGAATTGGAGAAAAAGAATGTGCGACGCTCTAATTATAGAGCGGCGCTAGAGAGACCGAATTTACCAAAGGTAATGAGGTCTGGACCCTTTGTAGCTTGCTACGCAGGGCCACCATCCGTTGCTGAATCACTACTTGACTTTGCAAAGCTTAAATCTGACGACCTCGAGAAGCTTACAGACCTAGAAGGACGGCCAGGGAAGTCCACAATGAGACCGGTTTCGCAAAGTAGGATAGCATCGGATGGGAACGAAACACTTGCATCAAGGGATGCGCCACCCAGCCAAAAAGAGGATCAACCACTAGCTTCCTAAGGGAGGCCTTTCTGACCTAAGGGGGATCGCGGATTAGGCTGAAATCATGGGGAGAGATTCTGTCCGCCATAAAGGGCGACCTGGCGACTCCCGCATGTGCAGGTAGCCATCCTGACGGGAGTCTGCGGCTGAGATCGACGACTGGTGGGCGGCCGACTGTACTTATATCTCTTACTATATTCCAGGTAGATACCTTCTTATTTTACAGAGACCAACCTGTAGTCCAAGCCTGCCGTTTGTTCTTAAAAAAATTATAAATAAATAAATTGACCATACGTAGGTTCTTCTTAATATACCCTTATTTCTCCAGCGATTGCACGGCCTCCAATTAGAACCTAGCGTACTTCTACTTTCTATCTTTCCTTCGATAAAGAGATGACCTTTGAGGCATCCGTTTTGATAAGCCTTTATTAACTTAACAGAGGCAGCTGATTCACATAGATTTGAATTAGCTTTTCTTTTTGGGAGTAGTCCTTGGGTCTATAGGCTTTGATGAAGTCTTTTGTTCTGGCGTAGAACAGATGCCTAAAGAAAAGAACTGATAGTGTCTTGCTCAGCCCGATAGGAAGAGCAGCAGAAAGCGTAGGCCACATAAACTCTGATCATCGTAAACAGCGTAGTCAGAAAAAAAGACAAAGTCTTCTTTTTCTTTCCCATTCTATCAATTAGAAAAGGAAGAGTCAGCTTCTTTTTCCATTTATTGTATTAAAAGGGGCTCGTATCACCAGGGTCCCACTTAGTTTAATAGATAAAAACAAACCTAAGACAAACCTTTCCCGGGGCTTACTCTTTCCTCGAATAAGCTCTAGTGATGTTGCCTCGAGTTTGAGTTCATGCAAAACTTCATTAAAGAATTTCTTCAAGCTGTGGTTTATCTGTTCTGAGTCCACACCGCTTTTTATAGCAAAAAGCATATCATCTGCATACCTTAAATATCGTACGCTCTTTTCCCTTTCCATGAAGGAATTGATTCGAATATCTAGCTGGTGAAGAAAGATGTTCATCATAACAGGGAAAGTGGGCTGCCCTGAGGTATGCCTTTTCGTTATTATTAAAATCCTCCCTTTTTGTCTACGATTGGAGTTTTTAGGAAAGCTAATATAAGATCAAAGAAGGGTTGATTTTCCTTTCCCAAGTAGGATTGAATTATGTTGATTAGTAGCTCATGATCGATGTTGTCAAAACACCCAACGATATCAGACTTTATTAGTCTATCGACCTGCCCCCACCCCTGAACTTCCAAAAAAAAAGAAATCGGACCCCGACCTTTTCTAAACCCGTGTGAAAAGGAGAAAAAAACGTCGTCAAAGATGATATTCAGTAAATGGGAGAGAGCATCCATCACAATGATATCACCTTTGTTTTGTTGGGCTGCGTAATCGCTCGCAGCTTCCCCGGCTTATTAGGTTTCGGGATCCAAGATCGGTACATCGAGGAAAAGTAAAAAGTAGAGTTCAAGAGTGCCCTTTTCACTTCTTTTTTCAACTTCTCCATGGATATTAGTTCTTTATAAACATAAACGGGCTTTCTTTCCCAAAGACAATCTACTAATTTGACTAACTTCTCTATCAACCGCTTCCTCTTTTGACTCCCTTCTTCTTCTCTGATAAAAGCAAACTCTCCAAATTGTTGACCAAGCAAGGTCACTGAAACAATAACTGAACACTCACTAAAACTCACCGGCCAGATAGTGTCCAATGAAGACCAATCCACAAGCTAGCCTTTCCAATTCTCATTAACTGTTACTTGACTGTTACTAAACGAAACTGAATTCGTTCGGAAAGAGAAAAGCCAGTAGCCAACTTCACAACAGATAGCCTTCTCAGCCGTAGTCCCTATACACTTCCTTCTTACCGCCCCGGTTCTAAGCCAACCCTTACTTATCTATTTATCTGCCGCCCATGCTTTGCCATAGAGTTAGGTAGGCCTCCACAAGCTGCTAAAAGATTTCAGTTTCAAACCAGGAGAGGAGGGAGAAGAGATTTTATTAGGACTGGACTAAAAACTCGTAAAGACCTCATAGGGAAACCTCGTATCCAATCCGCCGATGAACTGGAGCTAGATAGGCTTAAAACTGGACTCCTACCTTAAAAAGCAACCCCAACTGACGGAAAAGGGGAACCGCCTATAAGATAAGGGCAAAAAACTCAAACTTCCACATGGGCAGAGGCGACTACGACCCACCCCTATTGCGGCTACACTGGCTGTAACAGAACTCGGTTGGGAAGACACTATAGATTAGAAGTACATCTTTCCTTTGATTGCTGGAACTTTACACATGCGCGGAACTATACTCGATTAACGTAGGTCTTTGCTTTTTCCCTCATAACTCTCTTTTCCTAAGGTAAGAATGCCTAGACTATCTTTTTACTTTTACTAAGGATATAGGTATGGTTTAAAGTCTATTCACTTTTGCCCTTATACACAGCTCTCTGCAAATAAAAATGGAAAGTGGGGATCCCCTTGCCGTATCCTGAGCTAACTTCTGATAAACCATATGCAGAGGTCGCTTTCCTTGCTGCCAGATGGATTTACTTTCTAAGATGTCTACTTTAGAAAAGAAAGATTCTTCCGGGACAACTACTAGATAGCTAGGAACTAGCACTTCAATTGGATCCGTTTAGCTTAGGACAGCTCTTTCAAGGCTTTCAAGGCACTAGCTTTCTCACGGACTGGATCACTTGCCTTTGTCTTTGTCCTCGCAGATACACGAGTAAGACTATACAGTAAAGGGGACAGAAACTACTCATACAGCTCCCAAGAAGGATTAGATGGAGATGGGTTCGAAGGGGAAAGGACGGAAATAGCACAGGCCGGGGGATTCCATTCTGAGAGTGTTAGAACGTATGGAAGAAGAATCCATTTATGCTGTTAGCTATACGGGGGAGGACTATTAAGAGGAGGCCTTAGAAGTTGCTTTCACTAGCAGCGCTTCTTCCTCCAACAACTCATACTAGAGCACCGCTTACTCAAGCAGCTTATTCTGATTTAATTGCTTACACAGGAAACTGTAAGAGCAGATAGGCAAACTAGGATATTGCTCAAGCCTAACCCTTTCGGAGCCTCTTTGCACTCACTCCCTTAAGGGTTATTAATTAAGCTGTGCGAGGAAGATGAAAAGTCAATCTATGCCACTAGCTCCAGTCTCACACTGATTAACTTCCTTCAGGAGTTCAGTTCCTAAATAGGAAGATAAGGGACTAGGAGTAGGAGGCACGCACCTATCTTTCTTTTAAAAGTAGCAGTCGTAATAGCAATAGGAGTCGCAGGGGAAGTAGAGGAAGCATCCAATTTTACATTATATGGGGCTTTGGCACGTCGAGGAAGAGAATAAGCTTAAGCTCTTTGCGGGATAAGGGCGGTTAGCAAGAAGGTTTTTGAATCAATAAAGGAAGAATGCGCTCCTATGGAATCAGCTCTTGGGAATAGAAGGGGAATGAAGGCAATTTGCCTTTTATTATTTTATTAAATAGAAGAGGCTAATCGAGATCCTAACTCGAAAGGAATAGGGCATTACATTAAGTAAAAGGATTGGGCAAATAAAGAGGTTCTTAGAGAGCTGGTGGAAGGCTCAAGACAGAAGGAATTTACATATAATAAGAAGGATCTCATGTCATGGTTCTTGTTCAAGAATCGGGATAGATCCCTTTTAAAGCAGTGTCTTATATAAGAGGTGGTTCTACTCTCATATCTCCAGACATAGCGTATCCTATTTCATTTCAAGTTCCCTTAGATGGTGGGGCGATAGATCTTTCTCTTGTATTTAGGACTAACGATATAATTTCATATTCAGGGAGTTCCATTCCAGTGTCCAGCTATGAAATAGCAGTCCTAAGGCCCTCCAGTTCCATTGAGATAGCTACGGGATGAGATAGGTAAATTCTTTGCTAGGTTGGAGTTTTCCTCCATGGAAAAACCTTCTGGTCTCTTTGAGATTTGATATAGAGTTCCCATTGAGTGGGACTGACCCAGAAGAACCACATCTGTCTCAAGCCGACCCGACCTTCTTACATCTCAAATTTTCTTTCCCTAGAATAAAGATCTAGTGCGCCTATCTTGGGAAAGTTCCTTCCTGCTTTGCTTTCTCTGGGAATTTCCGAGTTGGAATTGTAAAATAACTTTTTCAAAGAGAGAGTAGCGAGGAGAAGGCAATCCAACCTTACATTGGTATAAGATCTTGACTATTGGGATAAATTTCATCTTTCTATCCGAAGTTTTAGGGGAAGATAGTTCTTTTATCAACCAATTGCGATTCAATGTGGGAATACCCGGCGAAAGGCGCATCTCTTCCGAAGCTATTGCTTTTTAAGCTGAACTCTGCTATCAGACTTTGATATTCGTAGATCTAAGATTTCCGGGGTAAGGACTGACTTAGGCTTAGTGAATATCTTTGCTTTTCAATAGTACGATCTTCGGCATATGAAGAGATATTTTTTTTTTAAGTTTCTTTTCTTAATCATCTGGGAATGAAGAGGATGATAAGTTGACTTCTTTCTTCCCTTCCATTTCATCCTTTTCACTTAGAAGCGATCCACTTTATATATAAATAACACCTGTGCTAATGATTTCTTTCATGCAGTAAACAGGGTCAAGTGAGTGAACAAGACATTTATTTTTCAAGCCAACAGGGAAGACTAACTGAAGGGAGTAATATGCCAGTAGCAGTCCCCATATCTTAAACTATATTCTTCTCTGATATCATAGATCGAGCGAGGGCCTGTCTTTGCTGACTCATATCTAGTATGAGGGTGAGTTGCCACCCATATACTTTTAGGGCTAGCTTCCATTCATCCTAATCTTGTCATTCCCTCTTCTAGCCATGGAGAGTGCCCTGTAAGCCATTCAGGTTCTTCTCTAGGACCAGTTAGAGATTTTCTTTCTCGTTAGATTGGAAGTGAGCAAGCAAGTTTGTTGAAAGAGGGGCAGGATATTCTAGATCTGCTGAAAACCAGGTTATAGGGCTATCTCTTGCCATGGTAGGGGCATTCCCTCTTGTAGCAGTCTCAGTCCCCAATCAAATTCAGTTGCAGAATAAAAAAAAGGTAAGCCTAGCCTGCAGTTTGAGTGTTAAAGGTTGCATGCAGTCCCCGAGGTAACACTTTCTAGATTACCATTATAAGTCCCAGTCTCATTAGTCCCTTACTCTGTCAAGCCATCAGGATCAGAAAAGGAAGAAGGAGGAAAGGAAGCTAGAGATAGCAGATTCTCGGGGGATGAAATTCATTTTGAGTTTAAGTTCTCGTTGCAGCAGTCCCCTTACCAGATGGAGTTGCAGCCTTGGATCTAGGTGCAGTGCTAAGACCTGCTTTGAAAAAAGCAGCTATATTTGAATCTTATGGAGAAGGACTAAACGAGCGTAAGTAGCATACCGGGACTTATAGAACTCTCTTGGATAGCTTTTCCCCTAGCGAACAGCAGAGATTGTGATTCCATCTAAGGGTCTTAAAGAGTTCAAGGTTTATTGCTCTCAAAAACCTCTATCTATTGTCCCTGTGTGAGCTATATGAGTAGTCCCTTCCCTTGTAGGAGGGAAAGTCAAAGGATTCATTCACAGATGCCCTGCCCCTAGAGCCCTACCATGGAAGAAAGATATAGCCCCCCAAGGGAAAACAACCATGTCGTAAGCCCAAGTCAATTCCTCTCTTCGAATTCTCTTTGCTATTTCATCTGAATCCCTATCTTTTGAATGTCCATAAAATCCTAAGGCTAGCCAGTAGAAAGACCTTTATTTGAGGAAAGCCATCAGGCAAAGGATAGACAAAAAGCTTTGGAAAGTAGTTTCTCAACCTCGAAATATTAGATATATCTTCTATTTTGAATATTAAACGTAGTAATAATAAACTAAAATCTATTTAAAATAGACAGATTTAGAACATCCCTCCGCTTAACAATGGAGTTATAAGAGCCCTCGCCTTTTTTGAAATCCGAGTTATTACATCCATAAAGTCTTAAGTCAGCAAGTAAGAAAGCAGATGTTTATTTCAACAAGAGAATTCTCTAACGTAAATCTATTTGATCTTTCTTTTACAGCAATCTTTAGGTCTTTTCCAAGACAAGCAATTGAATGAAAAAGGTCAAGCGTAGTCACTCAACTTTTTAGCCTTTCAAGCGGAAGCAGTCCCTTTACTTTACAGTGCAGCTAGTAGGAGCCTCCTTCACATATGCTCTTGATCTTCTAAAAAGATTTGGTTTGAATGACTGCAAACCTGCACCTACCCCTATGGTTCTTGGACAGCAATTATCACAAAAAGATAGTAACCCTGTCAAACATCCAGAGAAGTATAGAAGTCTTGTGGGAGCACATCAATATCTCACTTTTACACGCCCAGATATAACATTTGCTGTAAACCAAGTATGTCAATTCATGCATGATCCTCGTGAGTTACATATTCAAGCTGCCAAGAGAATCCTTCGTTATGTGAAAGGAACATTAGCAGATGGGCTTTTTTTTTTCCCTACTGTCAAAAGGCAACCTAATCTAGTTGCTTACTCAGATGCTAACTGGGGCGGGGATCCTGATTCAAGGAGATCAATTTCAGGTTTTTGTGTCTTCTTTGCTGGTTCACTTATCTTATGGAGTAGCAAGAAACAAAGAACAGTTTCTCGATCAAGCGCAAAGGAAAAATATCGTGCAATGTCGGATGCAACAGCAGAAAGAACTTGGTATCGTCACCTTCTCTCTGAGCTGGGTATAAAGCCTAATGGTCTAACTCTACTTTGTGATAACCAGAGTGCTATAAAGCTGGCTTCAAATCCACTCTTTCATGCACGAAGCAAACACATTGAATTGGATTGTCACTTTGTGCGAAAAAAGGTAGAAGATTCGCTAAATTGTTGAACCACAGAGAGAAGATTCTTAGCCACTTGACGAAAAGGAGTCTACTCAAAAGTATTATGACCATCCATGACTGAAAGAAGAGAAATTAAGCCAACCCGCGAGAAGAAGCAAGCTTGTCTCTTGAATTGCTCTTTTGAGTCGACTCTTCACTCAGGGGTAGCGGTGAATAGGAACTCTGCTTTCTTCTCGAACGGATATAGTCAGTGTGCCACGAGTGCTCCCTCCCTCTTTATTCTCACCCGGCCTTCAATGCTTTGAAAGGAAAGGGGGTGAACGCGGTCTTGATGCGGAGAAAGTAGGATGTCCAATCTCGTGCTTAAAGGGGTTCGCAGTACTTGCTTTATGCCTTTCCTTCTGACTTTACTGAGCGAGGAAGGGAATCGCTACTTCGGATGCGAGCAAGGAAGCGCTAGCCTATACCTATACGACTGCTACTCTTATTGATATTGATGAATGCGGGCTAAGGACGTTGATACCTGAGCCCTCTTCAAGTCTTGTTTTCATGCCCACCTGTCGAGATGCCAAAGAAGAAGGAAGATTGACCACCCAGACTCTAACGATTCAGTGGTAAACCCCTTAGATGCTTTTCATACTGAGGTCGAGGTTGTGGGCCCCTGTGTGTGGTCAAATGGTTTGTGACGGTCTTCTGAGCTGGCAATGTCAACGCTCGGGGATTGAACTGTCTTTGAGCCTAAATCTTCTATTTGAACTCATTTTCCTTAATGTCAATCGAAAACAACTTCTTTATTATATTTATGCTGATGCTCCTCTCATTCCTTTCCTGCTTGAATCAACTATCTCTTAGAGCAAAGAGGTATTTTAGCTCGTTCGTCTTCTTTTCGTTCTTAGTTCCTCGACTTTTGGTGCAATAAACCTAACCAACCCACCCCTTAAGCTAAGAGGAAGTTTCTAGACTGACTTACTAAGGCTTTCAGTAAAGCTAGTTGCTAAGAGTAGTACTTTGCTAGGCAGCACACTCCTACATTAGCGCACTCTCTCTTGCATTTCTGAAAAATAGGCTAGGCTCCTGCCTTAAGAAGAGTTATTCGTATGTGAGTCAGTTTTCCATACCTAATTCTCTCACATGATCGAGACTCTCCTATCTCCCCATTTCTCTGGTCACATATTATATATAGTAGAAAGAACCAAGAAGTGGGTTGGGGTAGGATAGACTTTCTGATGCAAATACCTTAGATCTAGCTATGCTTGCTGACCTGTGCTACCTATTCTATTCTTGACACATTAGGTAGGAATAATAGTAAGCTGAGCTGCCTATCTCGCAGTGAGCGCTACCTAAGCACTGTTGAAGGCACTCAGAGAAGAGTGGAAAGAGTCCTAAGAGGGCTTCTCACTAAGACTTTCGACTCACTGCCAAAAGCTCCTTCTTGTGCGCTAACGCTGGAAGGGATGGTTTTGGGTGGGGGAGAGATCACTGGAAGACTTAGTCGTTTAGATAGAGATAACATTTCTATAATAAAAAATATGGAACTCAGTACCCCCAGGCGTTCGCTAAATGCATTTCGCTTACAGTCACTAGGAAGGGGTTCTAGTAACGAAAGATTCCTTCCATAGATAGGCCACATTTCTCATATTCATTTCAGTGCTTTTGGTCTACCGTTTTGGAAAGCAGGGGCAAGTCAGGCATCATGCTTTCCTGGGGAGATCGTTTCAATTTACATAATAGTTAAGCTTCGTGCTTGCTGTGAAAGTGATCTTCGTAATCAAGAGATGGGGCGTTCTCTCTCCCTACTTAACTAACAAGCAATGGGGACAAAGGCCTCGAATCCTGTCTTTGACGGCGATCCTCGAATCCTGTCTTTGACGGCGATCATAGCGTGTCACGCTGGGAAACTGATCGAATGTTTTCTGTCTCAATGTCAGTGTGAAAGTCCTAATATCTTTACGAGGTCGAAATAGCATCACAGAAAGAGCAGCCAGAACCTACTCCCAGTTGGCCAGCATCAAAGCATTCAAATGAAGAAGGAGTCCCCGTCCAACGGAGCACTAAGAAGCAAGGGACACATGGACAAGAAATGGGTAAGGGGAAAATTAACTCATCGGTTAATAACCCAGTGTTTGGGACCAGAAGGAAGGCATGGAACTCGAACTAGTGATTCCCTTGCGATCTTGTCTTCCTACTATAGAAGGATCAGAGCCAGAAGTCCCTATAAAAGAAAAAAGTCCTAGGTGAATTTTTAGTTTTATTTGAAGAGTCTTACCCCTACGGAATGAAAGAAAGTTTTATTCCGTAGGGGATAGTATCTGCATTTGCGTCTACTGAATACTATATTTCACATTGGGACGGCTATAGTCAATAGAGCCACTACCACTAGCTCAGGATTCTGCTTAACGCGCCCTGCCTTCGTTTGAAATCCAAGCTGCTTAGGTCAACCAAGAGGACATCTGGAGGGAGTTCGAGCAGCAGAGCTGGTCTTTTGATTTGACTCCAACGGGCAAAAGACTAGGAGCAGAGACTCTCACGGACACGGCATATGAAAGCACTTTGAATGTCTTCTTCTAGCTAAAGAGATGAGATCCCTGCGCCTGACTAAGCTAAGCTAAGAAGAGAAACTTGTTTGTTTAGGATCCCACATCGATTGGTTTCAAACGCGAAATAGCACCTTTCGAGGCCCCTTTGGCAAAGGATCTAGAGGTACCTGAAGTGAAGAGGATTCATGAGCACTTAGATGAAGACTCTCGGATAGGCAGGAAATGGCACGTTTAGGCCTCAGAATTAGGAGTATCCTAGTCCGGCGCGCAGCGTCTATTTTTTTAGATGGGATGTCAGGAAACATAGTGTTTTAAAAAAGGGATTTCCACTTCTGAAACCGCTACGCCCCTCAAGATCAAGAGGAGTAACTTTCACATGGATCGAGGGATAAAAACCTCTGAGCAATCATTTTCCCCTATTAGTCTACTTGCTTTATTTGCGAATTACTCTATTTTCGGTTAGGTACAACTATGCCTGCCCAGTTATAACTCTTTCGCCATAAGGAATAGAAGGCTGACCAATCCCCGCTGGACCGGAAAAGCCACAGGTTCTATGTCGCACACTCCCGATTTGAGAAGTACAGGCAGCCCAGGCAAGATACATAATGGAGTTAATCAAGCCCGATTGTCCATGCTACCAGACCTGAGCGTTGACTGGGAATGTCCAATTGGCAGAGATATTCTAGACCCAAAAGGTGTTCCAATCATCGTTATGAAATGAAGTGCGACAAGTCTATCCTATGGCTGCAGGCGGATGCTAGGGCGCCGTTACTGCTCTCGTAGTCGTAGCCGCTCTTCCTACATTGATAGACCTCTTATCTATGGAATAAGTTAAAAACATCTATTTATTTAATGAAAATCCTGCGCTTGCAATGCAAAGGCAGAGACCTAAAGAATTGTCATTCTATTCCCTTCGACATGGGCCATGAGAACGAAATTAGATTAGTGCCACTTCCCGCAGCAATAGCAGTAGTGGAGAAAAGAAGGTGTAGTCGGAATGTCTTGGCAAGAATAGGTTTTGCAAGAATCCACTGTTTAGCGGGATAAACCCTGTAGGACTTCTTCCTTTCCTCTTGTCGGAAGAAGTAGGAATCTATCTAGACTTTAATGACAAGAATCGGAGGAAAGATGCATAGTTTTGAATAAATAGGAATAGAACAAGCAACGAATTTTTCTTTCATATGTAGATTGTCACTTCCTCATTAAGCTAGCTAGCGGTAGCGCAAGTGTCAGAAAGGAAAAAATGGATGAATGCATTCCGAGATCGAATTAGTGATCCACCCCGTACATCTGATAACATTGTATACAAGGAATGTGACCTATCTGATAGAGAGACTTCTTCGGTAGCTTAGTCAGAAAGAGACCAAACACAGAAGTAATTTCATCATAGTTACGTTGCCCGGTCATTCGCAGAACTTCGTTACCTTATTGTTCG
>JAOWAC010000020.1:40000-50000 GCA_025698475.1 Gossypium anomalum
TCCTAAAGAGCTAAGACTTAACTTAAAGCAGCTATTAATACAGCTCTTTAACCTCCTAGCTTGGAGAGAGAAATTATTTTATCGCGCTCCACATCTCGTGGTATTTTTGTTCCCAGCCTGGACTTGAGTTCATCAGTTCATCGAGGAAAGGATAATTTACTACGAGAGTGCAGAGATTTGCTACTCAATAGGTATCGGGGTACATAAAGAGTACATTGACACATATTGCTTGGTCGCTTGACGAATGGCTTTCTACGACGTTAGTGAGAGCAGAGTCCAAACCAAAACCAATTAAGCCATTCTAATTAGAGTATGATAATGAATTCATTGGTGGCAAAGCTCTAAGCCTGCAGACGGATATCCGTCGGGACCCGAGGATACCAGCGATGATGAGGTTCCCATGATGATGACATGCAACGTTATATCCGTCAGAACAGACTGAACATCTAAAGAGCTCATCATTGAGCTAGACCGGAAAGATGAACGCCGAGCTAAGGTCGCAATAGCCCGAGACTTTAAGGGGGGCGGAGAATGAGGTAAAGGTCTCTGTCGATACGGCCGTGGACCCGTAAATAGGCCGGCATTCAAAGCAGGAGAAAGGCGGGTTCGATTACAAGTTTTAGATGGGCCGGATGCGCAGCATGCTCAGGCCCTTGCTAATTAACCAGCCACCGTACACAGAATGGGTTGATAGTAAATGGTATCCGGACAGCTATACCATCCCCAACTTCTGCATGTATGCCGGAAAGGTGCCCTTTAGCATCTGATATATTTTACGGCCCGTTGTGGAAACTCGGCGACCAATCAAGCCTTGCTTCTAAAGCAGTCTCCTCTGTCTCTGAAAGGAAATGCGCTTTTTGGTATATTGCAATTCCTCCCCGCTCCGTGGCCGATTGGGACACGATGTCTACGACATTCTGCTGGGCGTACTACCGCACTACCGGGATCCGACGCCGCTTCTTGTCTTGGGAAAGATGCCTCGAAATTTCAAGGCCAAGCGCGAAGAAACTCGTTCCATGGTAGGACCGGTGGATGAAGCCATCGCTATACTCCTAGACTCAAAGCCTAACGGAGACCAGCGCCCTATAAGCCCGCCATATGCTTGGGAGGTAGACGAAAACCCCTTTCCGATAGGGTACCCGTTACCCAGCTTAAAAATCGTTAGAGGCTTCGGCTTTTGTCAATGCCTGTCCATTTCCTGTTGTGGGCTGGGTTGTCAGGAAGTGAGCCCGAGAGGGGCGTCCAGACGCGGGTCGAGTATGAATGCTTCCTTTATCCAAACAAGCTGTACTATTCCTTTTCCACCGACCTTGGCTATTTGAGCTGCGGGTAACTAAGGCTCTACCCTTTCTGCCTTTCCTGATTACCTGATTGTTTTCCTGCTTCGCGAAAGTCTTTTTGAATTATAATGCCACTAATCCAATGCCGCTAATCCAATAGTTTAGATATCCATGCACAGAGAAGCTGCTAGTCTTTTCGACTATGCCTTCCTTTCTAATTTTCCTTCTTACAGGGCACGAACGGGAGCCTTTCTTTCCTAAGAAGGAATGTGGCGAAGAACCTGAAAGTCTTTCTTCTTTTAATGCCCACAGATCCGCTGGAGGAAGGAAGCCAGGGAGACTTAGCATCCGATTATCGCAATATACTCTTTCTGGGAAATGTGCATGAAGAGTAATTCCATGTAGGCAGCTTATAGCCTTCTTTCCTTGTTTTGTTGCACTCATTCACTCCGCAATTCCCTAAAGAAAGGGCAAGATAGAGTCAAAAGGCAGAAGAAGAAGGGCTTTTCTTTGCTCTTCTTTCCAGGATTCCTTCTCATCGAGAGATGCGGCATTACCGCTGTTGTCTCTATGCCTTTTTGCCTATCTTACTCTTTCTCGAGGGACAGATGCCGATTATCCTACAATGCTTTTTTTAACATCTGAAAAAGCTTTTCTTCACAGGTCGAGAGAAGCCCAAGAATTCCTATCTAAGGCTCGGAACCAACCTCAGCAGTTAGGTGTTCGCAGATGAGTTTACGATCCTACCCAGCCTTTCTTCTTGCGACTAGTTGAGTTGACCTTTCTGTCTGGAGCGCGAGTGTAGCGAAGGACCCTTCTTGAGGCGTTAAGAGGAAATTTTAGTTTCTAGTTCTAGTAGTTGCACTATTAGTAGTTAGCTAGCGAAGCGCAATCGCAGAAAAAAAAACGTAGTGCGTAGTGGAAAGCGAATAGTTCTTATAGTTGTTCCAAGCGTGGGACTGCGAGAGGGAGGGTATGATGGAGTGCCTGGAAATGAAGAGAAGAAGAAAGGAAGGGTTTTGAGGGTCATTATTGAAACTCATACCTTCCACCTTATGGACATCCTTAGTGTCCCCAGCTGGACTGATCAAATGACAAGACCTTAGTTTAATCAGGAATGGAATATTAAAAAGAAAAGAATTGAGTGGACTGACTTCCCCCACGGAGCGAGCGGTAAGATTTTGAGTAGAAAGATAGGGCTTGGCTCGATGGGAATGCATGCACTGAATGGAATGACTGAGCGCAAGGAGAGAATGAAGTGTATTGAAAGACCGAAGACAAACCGATGAAACTGACCCCTGGGACCGCAGGAAAGTACTTGCTTGACTTAATTGCTTGCATGGGGGAGAGATCCTTACATGTCAAGAAAAAGATCAAGTCCTCTTTTCTCCCAACTAAAATTAGTAGAGATCGAGATGGGGAGACAACATAATAATAATAATGCGAATTGAATATCGATTCTATGAATCGATAGGTCTCAGATCGAAAGTTTTAATTATTTAATTAAATAAGTCATGTATTCAAATTTCCGGGAGTGGATTTATGAGAAGAAAATTATGGCATGAGAGGACCAATGAGACAGAACACTCTTGGATGCATTCCTTCGCTAGCAGGGCTTCGGCCCATCTCAATTGAAGAGTCTTCGGTCAGTAATCTCGTACTCTCGACCGGCTCGAACCACTACGTTATCCATGTTCCGGCTCATTCGTATGCTCATCCTATTCATGCCACCAGAACCTGTAATAAACCATCATTTAAAACCATCCTGTTAAAGGGAATCTTTGGATATCAGTAAGAAGGAATTGGCCGCATATATTCATTCTGGCGCATCCGACTCTTGCTGTCTTGACTTCTTGATAACTGTGTATTCAAATACCAATATCACACATACCCTGGAGACTGTTCCCACTCTTCTATACCAGCCTAAGCCTAGGTCAAGAGGGAAAGCTAGCCTCACTATACCGATCATGGCTTCTGCACCTAAGTACATCCCATCGACGTTTCCGTGGTAGAAAGTATAATAATAGCGGAGGTTTGTTTTTAAACACTGGTGGGACAAGAAGAGAGGCGGTTTCGAGTGCTCATGTGCCAATTTCGGGTGAGGGAATGCTAATGGATCCTCCGTAGTTGATCAACCTCTTTCAGAGCCTGTTACTCGTAAGTCACAATCATTCTATGACCATGGAAAAAAGGATTTCAATGCTGATTTAGGGCCGGCCAAACGAATGAGACTTGTTCACCGACGGAAAGAGAGAGAGTGCTAACCCGAAGCACCGTCCCCTACTATCCCAATTGAATTATCTCCTGCTACTGCTCGGAGGGGAAGAGAAGGACAAAGGAAGCTACAACTCATCTGCGAAAACCTTGCAAGTCAACTCTAGCAGCGTATCAGCTTCAAGTGGATAAAATATTGTTCAATTATACTGACTGTCGCATATCAGCTGTAGCATATGCATATGCGCAGTGAAGCACTTTTTCATTCCGTAAAGATAGCTTCTTTCGCTTCCAGCTGGCCTGGCAAGGAAGAAAGTATATAAATAGGAGTTTGTGCTCCAGTCGTCCATTCCGGAATGATATATGTTGGTGGGTTAGTAACCACATCACCATTAGCACACCATATTTGATATAGCATTTAGTAATTTAGTAATTGAGTACAGTAAGCAAGCGAGTGACTGGAACAGTAGATACAGTAGACTTGTTCCCTTGCCTCCCTCCTTCCCCCCTCGCCAAGCCTGAAGAAAGGAGCAACTTAGATACCTCTTTGTTAACTATATTCCTGGTTTGCAAAAAGGGACCTTGGGCCCAATCAATCTCTATACTCTTGATGCAATGGACTCCCCAAAGCCACTAAACCGCTCTCTTCCACCCGTAAACCTCGTTCTAGTGAGATTTTATCCCTTTTTTATTTAAACTGAAACTCAGTTGCCTATCTGATCCTTGGTCTAATTGGGCCTTTCTCTATAGCTCGAATCGAATAGCTGGGCTACCCCCTACCTTGGCTTGGTTGGTTATTAAAGACAGGGGCTCTCGGTAGCTCTAGGCGTCAAGCATCACAACGAGACTCTCGCTAATATAGAGAGGCAGCGAAGGCCGAAGGGGCGTGGCGGAGAGAGGTTTTCAGACCGAAAGGTATAGGATGGCATGGCGTATAGGCTCAGTATATAGTCAATGGGTGCCGCAGGTAGTCGAGTTGATAACGAGAGGTATAGAGGGAATTCAGACTAAAAATCCGAGAAGCTTCAGACCAACCCTTGAACCTAACCCTCGGGGCGTAGCCTCACGAAGAGACTCTCCTTATCAGGAGAGGTTGGACGATAGTTCAGTTAAGGAGAGAGGGACGGGAGATCAATTGAGTTGTTACGCTCCCAGCTATTGGACTTTTTTCACACAAAGCCAATCTAAGTTCAAATTCCCTTTATCCGGATCGATTAATTGAAACTGTTAAGGAGAAGGCTTGGTCACTGAACTGACTGACTTGCTTGACTTCGTTCGTCCACCCTCTAGCTCCAAGACTTGTATTCCACTTGCACCTCTTAGTCTAGCTACTGGCTTCCCTTTCCGCTTTGAGCTTATACTTCCTGTCTATTAGAAAAGAAAAGAATCTTTCTCTTCAAAATGAATTAGATCGGCCCGTGGAATGGTTGAGTCGTATCCTATGAGCCAACTTTGTGCCTTAACTGGTTAATTGATCCCCCCCTGCCCGGACTTTCTAAAGAGATCTTCCACCCTGTCGTACGAGCTCAATTAGATTGATCCTACCTTGCCCTTGGTATTTTCGTGCCTAAACGCCTTTCTCATCCCTTTCTTTAAGTAAAGTACCGGCTTGGTTCCACCTCTCTGCTTAAGGCTTCGTAGACGTAGCTCCGTAGGTCTCACATGGCTCATTGCTTTGACTTGAATCGAGATTGGGTTTGTATCAAGCCGACTCTACTAGAATACCAGGGGGAGAATCGCACTCTTCTAAATTCATTACAAAGATCTTGAGATTGGTCTCACATCCTTACTTGTTTAATACTTGTCTTTGTCGAGATTGGCTTGGTGTTAAAGTACCTGACTGAGTACAAGATCGAAAAGAAAGCTTTTCAGTGCAAAAGGACCAACGAGGATTCAGGAGGATAAGGATAAGGGGAAGAAGCGGGGTAGTCGCTCTAAAGGGAGAAGGAACAGAGACAGTGAGGAATTAGTTGGTATTGAGAGGCCTAGCACGAGATTACTTCTTCCTGCACTCAAAAGGAAAGCCCAAGTACAAGACATACCGGGAGTACAAGCGCTTGACCATAGGAAGAAGGAAGAGGACGCTGCTCTGACATAAGCGATTGGAAGATCTGATCTTTCTTTGAAGACCGGTCCGATTGATACAAAAAAGAAGTAGAGGTTATGAAAGAAATCATTGTCTTGTCAGCTTCATATTCTTATTTATTTTATTTTAATAAGATGATTGGGCCCTACAGTGGTATAACCGGTGAACCTCTCTCCTAGGTACCACTCGCGTATACCCGGTCCAGAAAACAAATCTCGTCCCCGCCACCCTCAGCGTTTACCGTGGGCACGATAATGTTCTCTTAACTAATTCTTAAAGTAGTGGGAAATCCTAAAACAAAGAAAGAAGGTTCTCTTTTTTCAGTTCAGTATTTGACTAGATAGGAGGCTCTATTAAGCCTGACTCCGATAGCCGCTGCTTCAGCCAGGTCAGATTTCCGGAAAGGAAAGTTTTTGAAGAGAGCTTGCCCTGGAAAGAGTGAAAGCCTGCCTTACAGATTCCATGAAATCCCCGACCTTTGTTGATGGGGAATTCCTTGAGACAGAGAGTATCTATTCTATAGACTTGTCATGGGCGGCCCCAAGAGAAAGTCTCTTTAGAGACATATGTACTGTACATCTGTTCAAAGAATGCCTTAGGGTAGGGAAAGAGTCTTTGATTGTATGTCTTCTCTTTCATGCATGCCTGTCAAATAAAGAGAGAGACATCAGTCCCAAGAGTCTTACCTTTCAGCAGTTAAAGCAAGCATGAGACTGTCTTT
The DNA here is from genome assembly GCA_025698475.1 of Gossypium anomalum. NCBI lineage: Eukaryota > Viridiplantae > Streptophyta > Magnoliopsida > Malvales > Malvaceae > Gossypium > Gossypium anomalum. The sequence goes on from JAOWAC010000020.1 coordinate 46,302, forward strand.
ATGTGCCTTTCAGTGAAGCTTAAGCTGTCTTGTCTTTATGTGCATTCCTTTTATTTAAGACAGCCTGCCAGCCAGGGAAAGGATCTCAAGTCCGAGTGGAAGGCTATCCCACAATCCTTCATGAAACCCTCTTTAAAGCCTATATCACGTCGTTTAAGGCACAGTAACCGTCTTCCATGTTAGATTGTTGGACCTTGTTACCATGCCGAAAAAGACGTTATAGCGACCATCCTGGGCCTTCCACGATTGTTGACCTGTCTCGGACCGGGGAAGACGTTCTTCAAGACATTGAAGACAGTAAAAGGGAATCTGCTATCTGATTGCCTTGTAGGCCCCATCCCCATAAAAGTATTAGCCAGTGCTTCTTTCCGCCGATTAGATCTATGGAATCCAACCTTAAAGGTAAACTCCACTCTATGAATCCTATAAGAAGAGAGGTTGCCCGGGACAGGGAGAACCTTTCCGGCAATACAGATTCCATATCCAAAATGCTCGGAAGGAACCTTCGATATCCAATCCCACGTGGAACCTGCGCTAAGAGCGGTTTTCGAGACAAAAACTGATCATTCTGTGGATCCGAGATAGAACTCCGGTACTGCAACTCCTTCCCTTGATAGCCTTGAGTTGTTGGTTACACCGCACCGGAAAAGCACTCTCTGGGAAATCCGGATCTTTCTCAGCAGGGACAGTACCAAGGATATCAGGGTTAGATAGCTTTTTTTTTCTCTGGCAGTATAAAATAAAATCTTTCCAATCAATCGGGAAAGCCTATACCCGAAAGAGGGAAACCTTCTGTTTGCTTGCCATTGCAATATCGGAAACCGCAGGAAAGAAAGCCCCGGCCTGGTATTTTGACCGGCTGAAGCAGCGGCAGAAGCTGAACCCGAACCAAACCCTAAGCAAAGAAGGGATGTGCCTTAGTTCAGTCTCGAGGACGGGATAATAGGGGCGTAGCACCGAATATGTCGGAGTAGTCCCACCCAGTAGATGGACAAGCCAGTAGTACCAATCAAGGAAGCCTTTCACTGTAGAGCTTTCTTTCCTGATGGGGACTAAGAAAAGGAGACGCATATAGCTAAACAGCTGCAGCAGAAAGAACGAAAAGCCAAAAGTCAAGGTGCATAGCGGTCTTTTCAAGAATAGGGGAGTACAGAATAAGGGGTTTGCAAGACAAAAGATAATCCGCTGGAACTACGGACAAGGATATTTTACTCAATTCCCCTCTTACTATTTTAAAAAGCGGAATCAAATTCAATTCCACCAGTGTGTATGTAAGACAACCTTAATTCTATATGTTCAACACTTTGGGCAAGCCAGAGCAAGACTTCTCTGTGGGAATACCCGGCTATCTCCTACTTTAAATAGATAAAATCCCTGGAATTCTTTGATGCCGGGGATTATGTCTAAAAAACTTCGTATTGCGATCTCCGCTGACGATCGTTCTTTTTTTTTTCATAAGATCTATTCTTGGGCTAGAGCGTTAATATAGCTTTTCTTTTTTTATATGGGATAGGGCTTTGGAGAACTCCTAGAATGGAATTTCTTATGTTATATCCTAACTAGTACCAGTCTAACTAAGAGTCATCTGCTAGGCCAGCTTCCTGTGAGTAAGCCAGTGCTAAAGAAGAGGACTAAGGAAAAGAAAAAAATTCATTGGGATAGATGCAGCGCCAATTAATTTCCGCCAATTGTAGCGGTGAGTGCTAAGTACTTAGATTAATAGTTTGCAGGATTTCTAGAATAGGAATAGGCTTTTTCTTTAGAGTAAGACTCTTTGCTTTGCTTGCTTCTTTCGGCCAGCTCAGCGGATGCGTGGCCGTATTCGACACCTCTTTCTCTTACGGCTAGTGCGCTATTTGAGATAGTTGAAAAGGGGTGTAGCGATAGAAAGTTTTGAATCAATAATTCCTCAAAAGTCATTGCTAGTACGTTTAATACAGTTACTGCTATACCTTAGGCCTCAATTAGCAGTCGTAAGGCCGACATGTCTTCATCCCGAAATAAGTAGATGCGGAATCTCGTCTGTTTGAAAGGTAACTCGAATTAGCAGTCGGACTGTGAACCATTGTCACTCGTTAGGCCTCCCAATATAATTGATTTGAAGGAGCTCCAGCCACTCTACTTCCACCGTCGTGTAGCCCTGCGGATAATTCGAATACCGGAACATCCTTCCATCCCTCATTCAATCTGATCTACCGGCTCTAAGACCGAAAAAATGGAAGGAATCAGATCAATCTTAGGGCTTTCAGCGCCTCGAAGACTCAATAGCAATTCCATCTCGTCTTTCCGGATCAATAGCCCCCAATCCCCATCTTTTCAAAACATGTCTTTTACGGGTGGGTCGAAACATCTCCATCCTTTTCGTTCGGTGTCATATCCTACGAATATGCGCCGAAGAACCTTCGTCCTCTTTGTTCCTTCGACATCTTGTACCCCGAAGCATTGAAATAGCACAGTAAGCGGACCACCTACAGGGAAATCCTTATACCACTATCAAGCCATGCCGGGCAATGAGGCTGATGCTACTACCGATACAGAGAAAGACAAGGACTTGATTTCTATCGATGTGAAATCCATTCTATTTTTCTGATGCGCATGTCGTCCGATCAGTCTACTCTGCTTTAGTATGCGCTAGGGAAGAGAGGGATGATTCTTCTCATCGAGTCTCCCAACAATGGACTCACTATCTCAATCAAGCTCTTTTATTGCATTCGAAGTATTTATTACCTAGTCCTCTTATCTGTTAACAGGCTGGCCTTATTTTCATCGATCAGTCGGCGCCGGCATCTCAATGGTGAGCAATTCTATCCTAAATGGTGTAGCTTCTTTCCCTCTTTGCTTATGTTGTGCCTGTGCCGATGCCTATAGTTAAAAAGAAAGGAAAGACTCAAATACGCCAACTCATTTAATATAGTAAAACTTAACATACGAGAGGCTCCTCAAGAGAAGGGAAGGTGACGTACTCCCTAATCGTAGAGCTATAAAAGTATCCTGCCTGTAGCTTGTGGCTTTGTTAGTTGGCTTAATAGCTTGCTTGGTCCGATTGTTCATGTTGCTGGTCCCGCTGCCCTTACCTACTCAAATCCCGAAACGAAAAGAGTAGTTCCCGTTCCCTATTTGTCCCGGTCCTTGTTCTTGGTCTCTGTGAAAGATCCAGTCGATGGGAAAGAATCCATGTTCAAGTCTTATTACCGAGTGCGAGCTGCTTTCTGTGGAAGATTCAATTACGGGAAGGAAATAGAGGTCACAAGGTAAGGGACCGCTTTCCTTGTTCAAGCCGGTATTTATATTAAATAAGTAAGTAGTAAGTAAGTGAAGTGGTGAATTGGCCATTGGAAAGGAGGAATAAAGCTTATTTCAATACGTTGTTTTAGGCACTGTTATAATTATTTATCGTGCATACAATATCCTTTCATGATTCAAGATGTAAGGAAAAGGACTTTCAACTAAGGTAAATCCAATGTCAGCTGAAAGATGAAAGAGAGGATTTCCTTATCGCATTGGAATGCCTTAAGAAGATTGTTCTTTCGGTAGCTGGGGTTCGTGGTCGTGGAAGAATTGGGTTCGATTCCAATACACCCAATGTGGCGAAAAAGAGTTTTTCAAGGAGATATGAAATGGTCGCGTGGTTAAGATCTCCAACTTCGCGTCTACTTTTAGGAAATGTGTGGTGTCGAAAATCTCATAACGAGTCTGTCA
>JAOWAC010000020.1:55000-95000 GCA_025698475.1 Gossypium anomalum
GTTGAAAAACTCATAGATTCGCTACTATTGGTATAGTTTACAATCCCAACCACGGTGCACGTAAGCTTAGAAAAGCTGGACAAAGCCGGTGATTAGGCAGACGCCCCATTATTCGTGGTGTTGCAATCAATCCAGTGGATCATCCTCATGGAGGAGGTGAGGGGCGCACGAAAGGAGGGGCTTCGGTTAATGCCTTTGTCCGTAGGCGGTTGTACACTTTAAGCTTGAAGTAAGAAGAGATATTTTTCCGGGAAAAAAAGGGGGAAAAAGAAAAGTCTAAGTGCATATGGCACGAAAAGGAAATCCGATTTCAGTAAGACTTGAGAAGAATTTGAGTTCAAATATCCTTCGTCCGGTTCGTCATTTATTGACAGATTTTTCGGTATTTATCTCTCTAAGAACTAGAACGGATTTATTGAGATTATTCTTTTTTTTTCTTAGAATTTCCATTTCTTTAGTACTCATGTGTATTCTTAGCCCTGCTGTCGCTTTATGCGCGGGGCCCGAGGCAATTCCAGATCTTGACCTCAACGACTTTCCCCCCGACATTTCCCCGGCCGAATCCGCTCAATTAGAACGCGAAACGGAAGAAAATGCCCGGGAATGTGATCGCTTACACAATGAGATATTTCAAAAAACTAAAGAAATAGCTCGGGCGGCGGGAGTGGACGATAATCAAAAACTGGAGAAAATCGTCGACGCGGTCAAGTTTCTTTCCGACGTGGAGGACTTGGCCGAAGAGGCGCGAATCCCCTATCTCCATGAGTTCAAAGCCAAGATCGAGAACAAAGAAACTTGGTTCGAGATCGATAAGGAAATGAAGCGCTGGGGGGGCCGTGGCCTCTGAAACCCAAAAGCGGCAGAATGGAATGGAAAAGGGGTGCTTCGGATCGGGAGTAATCACTAGTTTTAGGGCGAAAATCGGGGGGAAGGACAAATTTTCAAGAAGATCTCGGGCTCGATCTGGTTTAGTATCAAGGTGATTCTGTTTTTGTTCCTAAATATATGGGTCCGTGCAGCATTTCCACGATATCGTTATGATCAATTAATGGGACTTGGCCGGAAAGTGTTCTTGCCTCTATCATTAGCTCGGGTAGTCCCCGTTTCTGGTGTTTTGGTCACCTTTCAATGGCTCCCTTAATTATGTGCGAGGAATTTCCCTCTTGAGTAATGGGAAGCGGGCTAGTCCCCGAAAATGCCCGTTCGCTTGTCGTTGGGGCTAAAAATATCCTTGTTCGTTCCTAGGAACTCAGTAAAGTGACCAGTAAGTCAGCAGGCATTGAGGCAGGCAGTCAGTACATACAGTACAAGTGGGGACTCTTTTTTGAAACATAAGGCCCCGAAGGACGTAAGGAGAAAGTCTAGCTTAGAAAGCGTTCTGCCCCTTTCAATATCTTACTTATCTGTAAACTTTAATGAAAGAAAAATAGTCTATTTAATAGATTGAACACTTGGTTGACTTTCCTCTCTCTTTGCCGAGTCGGTCTCACAGTCAGGTTTTTTCTAGGTAAACTCTTGTACGAAAGCTGGTCATCCTAACCCATACATTTCAACGGATTGAAAGTGAAGGCTTATTTGAATTCAGTCTATCCTTAGTTCGAACTACAGCTCGACTTCCTTCTTCTTTTGGGTCTGCTTTGCCAATGCACTGATAGCTATGATTCTTCGATCTCGAAAGTGAAAAGATCAGGATTGATGCTCTTCAAAGATCTCCCCTGCTTACCTTTAGCGGGGATCAAAACGACTTATATAAATAATACCACAAACCTGAGCCTTCCAAAATTCAACTATAGCAACTCAACTCTTCAGATCAGGAATAGCCTTTCTTATCTATTTAATTTCACGCCCTGAGCCTGAGCTAACTCATTTATCTTTCGACTGGAACTCCTAAATTAGTAAATCCGGAAGTCACTTGATACCTTTCCAAGAGTCACTCGCTTCTTTAAGCCATGCCCTTAGCACCAAGACTACTGGCCCTTCCTGCAAGAGCAGAAAGATCCATTCTTTGCCCCTCCTTCAAGGACAAGAGATGGGGATGAACGCTCGCTTATTCGATTCGTCCTCTATCTAAGTTCATTTGTGATGAAATCTTTTCCTACCCTGAGGTCAGGCTTAAGCTTATTCCCGTCAGTTCCTCACTCTCTTTCAATGGCATCTGCTTTCAATTCATTAAGAAAGAGATTGCCCGGTGTGAACTCCTACCTTCTAAGTAGGCGATCCCCTTTGTCTAGATAGTGACTTCACTTCTCCTTTTGTTTTGGGCTTAAAGAATGGCTTCGCACCTAGGAGACTCGCTAAGGTGATTGGAATCCGATCTGAGATGCTCTAATCAAAAAGAGTGAAGAGAAGAAGTTGTTCCATCTCCGGCAGAGCCTCTACGCTTTCATCAAAGGATGGCTGCTAAACAGTTTGGTCCTTTACCGATTTTTAAGTAGTGAATGAAATGTCTCCTAAAGTTGGGTTGGAGGAATTTCGATTAGTGAACATAGAGTGGATTTACTCCACCTGGATTGGAATATAACAACCCCTCCCCCCAACGTTATATAGCTATAACGAGGGCTGCCTTTCTCTCTCTACCGCCTGTGTCTATCTCCTGTCAAGTGTACTCCCTGCCACGCAACTCTCACAGCAACTGTAACTGTGTGACGAAACCCTCGACCCAGGTATCCGGTATGTAGAAGTCTTGAACCCTGGCATCAAAGAAAGTAACTTTCAGTATGGAATGCCTCACTCCAATGAGGAAGTATATTCATTACATTTGTAAGCTCTCTATGTAGCGATTGAACCCATGCTTGTTATCAAAAATTTGTTCTCCTTTGAGGTGATCCTCCTCTTCAGAGGAAATCTCATGGTGGTCAGAGTGAGCGCTGGTGGGGAAGCAGGAGAGTAATCTTCTATTGTTGAAACTATATTTCTTATTAATAGAATAGTATTGGTCTACAACTATTTATTTCCATGAAAATGGTAGGACTTATATAGCACCCCAGGCAAGACACCTAGTTGATCCATCTAGCCTGCCTTAAAGGGCTTCTGTTCAAGAAGTGACTTTGTTGAGCTCGTTTTTTGAGTGAACAGTCGCTTTCCTAATAAATTAAATACATTCCAAGAAGACAATTCGGTAGCCGAGTTGGTCTGACTCAGAAAATGTACAAAGCGGGCATCTCCACGATATACTCAGCCAGCTTGCTCTCTCATCCCTCCTACCTACCTATGCTTCTATTCCCTTCACTGGTTGATCGACGAGTCCACTGGCATCTGGAGCAGTATATGTAACTGAAAGATATGCCACTAGACCAGGTGCTCGTTATAAAGGCTACGAACCTTACAACGGGCTATAGCTTTGTTGGAATTGATTCTGATCGAGGTAGTGTATGGGGATGCATCTAAATCCGCGTATGGAACCACAATCTCTGCCGCTAGCTTTGCACTCGGAGGATCTGAAAATGGCTCCCTTCATTATTTGGTTGAACCGAGGGAAGTGCGGAAGCTAGAGCTAAAGCAAGGTACGAAGCTACAGCTAGCAAGCTGCTTTGGTAGTACTCGACTGAAAGGAGAGGGCTTTGCAGCTGCTGTCCAACAAGTTGAAGAGTTTGCTACAAAAGAAAAGTAAGGAGCGAGCCAAAGAGCGAGTGAGGTCTACTCCACGTAGCCAAGTCTTGTCAAAGCCCAAGTTGAAGCTGCTCTTGCCAAACTTTAACCAGTTCCTAAAGGACAGGAATAGCTAATCCGCAAGGAAAGGACAGGAAAGATAGATTAGATTACACCCCTATCAGTGCAACGGCCGCTTTCTTGGAACTCATTCATAGGCGCTTTAGTTCTACTTCTAACACTAGATTTTGTATTATTATCTAAATATAACAAGCGTGCGATACAAAGCATCAACCTACGGAAAAACGAATTGATTGACTATTGAGTGCAATCCCGTAACTAGATAGACTATGGGTAGTTCAGGTGCGCTGAAAGTCTTATATAACGCATGCCGATGTTGCCACCGACAAACGTTTGACTTTGACTGTGAAAAGCTCCAAATAGGCACAACGCCATTTACGATCGTTTAAAGGGCCTTATATTATAAAGAAAGTATAAAGAAAGTCAAGATTGTTCTTGCGGAGAAAAGCCTACTTACTTGCTCTTGCTGCTTTTAATTTAAGAGCAAGTCGGTCTAGCTTCTTACTCTTTCACCTTTCAAAGAAGTCGAAATAGAAAGGGTAGGAAAGATCCCGTGTACCTTGTTCAAGTTGCGGATCTCCTTCATTAGCTTTGAGTTCATTGTTGTTCTTCTGGTTCTCCTTTAAAATAAAAGGGGTCGGGGAAATGCCCCAGTCCCCCTACATGCATTAAGCGACGACGGCTCAAACGAAGCAAACCATTTCTCATAAGAGAATAGAAAATCACAAGAAAGATTTGATCAAAAGTGACTAGAAAAGAGGCGGTCGAGAAGGAATGAGTGGAAACTATGTTGATTGAGTGCAATTTCTAAATTAGGAAAGATTAGACAGAATCCTACCAATCTAAATCAAAGTTTCCAACAGTGAAAGGCTGCCCCTGTCGGCGGGTTGCTTAGGTCCATGTAGTCCAAATCTCCGCTTAGGAAAGAAGTCCAAGTTGACTTTTTGCGAAAGGGAAAATGGCTTTCTGTTAGAGAGTGATCGAGAGAAATTTTCAGTTGGGAGCCAGTCTTTTGCAGCTAGGAGACATTGTTGTTATGTTTTCCAGTTATGAGCCATTGTTGTGTGGTCCCTTTCGAGCGGTTCCTTTTTTTTTCGATGATTTAAAGGCGACAGCTCTTTTCACCAAGGAACTGGGGCTTAGAGCTATAACACATACGCAAGAAGGAAGAATGCCTTAATGGACGGGTACGCTAAGGAAGGGGAGTCGCTTGCTTGTTTGGTGTGTTTGGAACCGGGTTGTTTAAAGCTACCCTTTCTTGAAGAAAGAGAACCTGGGCCCAGGTCTTGGTGTATTTTGACATGATTCTCAATACGCTATCTAAACTAGGAAAGTCAGTAAGGAAAGGTGGGACAAAGAAAGCTCTACTTCGGGTAGCTGGGTGCATCAACCTCTTTCTTTCACAGGAGAGGGGACAATACGCTCTTAAGGAGCTTGGGCTACTCAACCGATAGGAATAGGGGCTTGTTTCCACAACTGAAAGAGAATCTGAAGCAGGATCGGAAACAGAATAAGATTGAAGAGCGGGGTAAAACCATTCTCAGAAGGAGCAGGTTTAGCGGATGGGAATGGCATTTCCGGGAATGCAGTCAAGGGTGAAGGAGCGAAAGAAGCTAACTCGAATGAAGAATCTTTCCGAGGAGTGACCCCAAGTAGAAGTTAGAGAAGGAATTGATCCTTTCCTGAAGGATATAGGACTTAGGACACAAACTAAATGATCGAACTGATGAATCTCAGTCTAGGTGGAGTTTACCAGCACATAGGTAGTCTAAGTTCCTAAAAAAGGGAGTCTCTGACTTTCACTTAGCTATTCTCTGAGTTTGCTTTCCAGTCTATCTTCAAAAGTAGAGAAGGTTTAGCGGTCAGTAAGAAACTCCTCAATCAACATGAATGAGACTTTTCATGGAAGTCTTAGTTGGACTCTACACCTTACTTTCCTTACGTCGATCTCGATGATAACAAGGCCTTTCTTCCTCATGAAGAAGGAGTAGAGACCTAGCTTTCATCTGTCTGTTAAAATGTGATGCTATACCTTTTGTCCTTGAGAATCGGCTGGGTATAGCGGGAAAGAGTTTGACGATCTAGTTACATATCAAATAAGATGGGTACTCCCGATATTGTCTTGGGAATTTTCAGTATATATAGTAGCGTACTGGACTCCATCTACATAAGTAGAAGCATTCAAGAATCACTTGACAGTTCTTATTTCAATTTTCCGACTCTCATCTTGTTAACTGACTTAACCGCAATACTTATCCAAAGACAGGACAAGTTGAAAGAGCTTCGGTAGTTACACTTTCTGTCTCGCGTAAGAAAGAGAGTTTATAGTGCCATACAAAGAACCTTAGATAAGGGGATTCCTCCCATTGACTGAAGTGAAGAGTCAACCTTCCACACAAGGTAATCTTCTGATAGAGGGGAAGAGGCAGAGCACAACCTGGCACAAGATGCGCTGGTATTGCAAAGGCAGGAATGAGTTCACAACGTTCGAATAAGCTACTCGACCGACTAAAGCTAAAAGGAGAAAGGGAGATGACTCTAGTTGTTGAGTACCCGGAGGAAGGTACCAGATCGACTTCTAGTTGTAGCGGATCTTACTTACATCGGTTCTAGCGCTTTCTCTTGATTCTATTTTTGAAAGATCTTTCCTTGCTCTGAGGAATGCCCGGTTTAACCAGAATCATCTCGTTAGCTTTTAGAGTCATCCCGGGATCTTTGGCTTATGCCATGTGTTCCAAACTTGAACTCAACTTCCTTTTTTCACCAACATCCGCTTCTCACTCAAGAAACTGGTGAAAGTCCTTTCCCTTTGCTGCAGCTTTCACAGTCCCACTCCTCCTCAGACCAGACTGGGCTGCATTGCCGTACCTTCATACCTTCGCCCCGATGTCCTGTCTTAAGGTTCCCCCGAGCTACTTTATTAAAGCAGACTTTTGCTCATCGTCTGCGTCTTTAGTCGAAAGCTATTTCTTTTATGATTCCTTCTGTCACTTCTTGAAGACTTTATTTTTCATTCAATAGCCCCTCTCCTATAAGAGAAGGAGGTTTCTTCACCCCTACGGCAGTAGGCCCTTCTTCAAGAGTGCCCTTTCCCCAGCCTCCAATCGTCTCAGAAGAGAAGACTAAGCTCAGACGAATTGCAGTCCGCCCCGGCCCCTCCTTAGTGACTTTGGTCAGGAAAGGGAATAGGGCAATAAATAGAGCTTCGGCTCAGAATTAGACCTTCTGTAGACGGAACTTCAGACTTCTGGATAGGCCTGAGAAAGCCTAGACCAAAGGTGCCTAATAGCCTAGCCAGACTCATCGGGTAGGGAATCCCATCCTCAGCGAAGCCAGTAAGCAAGCCCAAGTCCATGCAAGAAGGCCCGCTGGATCTATCAAAATTCAAAGCCCATCAAAGACTCTCCTACATGAAAGGATCTGAGTCCATCCAAATGATATTAAGCAAAATCCTATTCTGGAAAGAATGGCAAAGTAAGGGATTTAAGTCTGCTCAGAGATTTCATATCTCTCCCACGTGTGATTCATCCTAACAACTATCGATTAGGTTTTTCTACTTAATTAAGCTGGTTATGCAAAGTTTTTAAATTTGTTCACATAGGCAGCGTGATTGGGGGGCATATTTGTTGCTTCCCAAGGTAGTTAGTTCACCACACAGGCATGTTAGTACTAAACTGCAGAAAACTATTAAGTCATCCAATTCATGCCGCATTGCGAGATTACTCTACCACTCTATAAATGGAGGCTCGATAAGTGTCTTCACTTCATCAAATGAAAATCAAAGAAATTGAGTACTACTATGGATGCTGCAAACAGGCTTTCTGCAATTGCTGCCGAAATGGGGCAACTGCAAAATGAAATTCAAGAGCACCGTAGAGTGCTAAACTTCCTTTTGAGAAGTGTTAGAACAATGGATCCTGCAAGGAAAGAAGCGCGCATTCGCGCTACCAGAGAGCGCATAGAGGGTTTGGAGGAGAGGCAGCAAGCGCTGCGGGCGGAGCAGCAAGCGCTCATTGTTCATGGAGCACTCGGTCGCCTGGGAGACTAGAAGAAATTAACAAAAAGTAGTTAAGTCACCTTCAGGCTTTCTTATTCCAGGAAAGTATGTAGTTGCAAAAATTAAAAGAGTAGTTCTAAAATAAAATGTTGGCCCTATTAGTTGTTGTGGGTCACGAGCATGTAACTTGTTTTGAATTTATCTTTATTTTATATAAGCCCTTTCCTTAAGGTGATTTTTGAATTGTGTCCACTGCAGTACTCTAACTCTCTTATAGTGTACTACATTACATGAAACGTAGTTCATGATTTCCCCTTCGCTCTCTTTAGCATTTTGGTTTAACACCACGCAGGCAGCTGGTACCTTCCCAGCTTCTTAATCAGGTAACCTGCCAATTCAACACATTGTCAGCGGCATTTTGCCTGTAAAAATTCATTAATGAATCAGTATCTCCTTTACTTGAACACGGGTTTCGACTTCCCCTCCGGAGGACCGGTGTAGCTCGCTTCGCTTACCGCCTTCGTCTTTCGCCAGGGCTTATACTTCATCAATGTCCTTACTGCGTTTCACGCTTTTCAGGACCTCGATCCAAGCCCTCAGTCTCAATTCAGCATGGATGGATAGATGGCATACGGCCGTTAGCTATTAAGTCTGTCTCCTGGTTGTTATGTTAGGAACAACCGTCATCAGCAATAGGCGCTTCTTTTTTTTTTCAAGGCCGTCGAAGAACTGGTGAAGCGGGAGCTACAGTCTTTCCTCCAGACTCATCGGTAGGGTGATGCTACTTCTAAGGGTTGAGACGATTCAATAGGCTTGGCTTGGGGCTCCCTCCCATGCGGGTATCCTTCCGTTTGTTGGCTCCTCAGCACATAGGGCTAGGGAGGAATGAATTCGCTTAGTCCTATGAAAAAAAGCTTCCTATGATTTTCTGGTATGGATGAGCTTCTAGGAAATCTGCCAGAGCCCTTCCCTTCACAGATTTCTTGAATAGATATTCTCTCCAATTAAGAGAATAACAGAGACCATTTGGTCAATCGACCTGATAACATTGGTCTTTTCATTAAAAACTTGAGAGGGTCTGCTCTTGAGATTAACTTGATCTGATTGCTAAGAAAGAGTAGCGTAGCTTTTTGCAGCAAAGACCAAAGCTAGGCACAAAACACTTTTTCAATTGGCGAATAGTTTTATTCCGCCTCTACGAATCGCCGGCTTAAGTAGTATAATGCATTCTCCTTTCCCTGTTCATTCTCTTGTGCTAAAAGTGCTTCGCTTCCAGAGAATGTTCGCAGGCGGCGAGATCGCTATAGAGGATTCAAGGCTTTTCTCGGCGCGGCCAATACCGGAGCAGAGGTTTCTTAAGAAGTTCCAGTTCCTTTTATGTTATGGTATAAGGCATTCAAATAGGGGTGAGGCGCAGCTCTTATTTTAATCCTCCGTCCCAAACAAAGAAAGAACAAGGATTTCATCCAAGGTGCCAGCACAAGCACAAGAAGAAAGAGATTTCTTTCTTTTAGCCGCTAAAAGCTGATTGATCTGTTCTCCACTTGTCACTGTAACCGTAAAAGACTCTATCTTAAAAGCTGCCTTCTTTTTTATCAGAGAATTCTGCCTAGATAAAAGAATAAGTAATTAAGGGGGTGTTTCAATCGCAAACAGAAGACGGATCTCAGACACGCAAGCTACAAGCATTAACAACCGCTTTCGTTTAACCTTATGTAAAAAAGAAGCTTTATTAGTAAGGTAGGTAAAAGCCCTTTCTATGTTATTAGTAAAGCGCCGCAACTGCTGTTTCTACCACTTTATTGGACTTCGGGGACTTTACGGCAGAGTACTCGGAAGGACGTCGAAAAAGAAAGGCGTCTGGGAGAAGACGGCCCGAGTGCAGACAGCAGATGGCTACAGCCGGCTAGACGACTTACTCTACAAAGACGGCAGACTATGTCGGGCAAAGAAAGGCGTCTCGCGGTCCTTCATGACGCCAGAGTTGGATTACACTTTGGAGTTGATCAAACTCTGGCTCACCTAGAAAGGCATTCTTATTGGCCCAGGATAGAAGCAGATGTCCAACGGTGATGAGTTGTGTGTGCTCTATGCAGCACGTCGAAGCTGTCCAACAGGAAGTTGGGGCTTTATCAGCCCAATACCTTCCTGGCCATGGGAAAATCATAACCATAGATTTCGTAGGACGATTTCCCTATCTCTTAAAGGGGGGGGATAACTACGTTTTTTTTCGTAGTAGACTTCTTTCCCTTTATCTCGCTATTGGTCACTAGTAGAACTCCCCTACTCACTAGATATGATTTATTGATTGATGAACCCTGATCACTAAGCGCACTTACTTTCACTTTAAGGCTTTATTGAAAGGAATGGGGAATCTTCTTATTCCTTAAAGGTGAGTTTTCTTACTGGTTCAAGGAAGCTTTGTCTGCGTTCCAGTAAGCGCCTCTCAAAGTAAGCCTATCCATGATAGTAGAGTCTGAGAAAGCAAGCACTAAACTCAAAGCTTATGGCAGCAGCTAGAGTCACTCCAGTATTCAGAAAAGAAGGAGGTGTCCTAACTGAGTTCTTTTCTCGCGCTTATGCCTCTCCTCTGCCTTATCTCCATTCCGTAGATAGAATCCGGAAAAATCGATATACGATATACCTTTTTTATTTTATAGGTAAGCGTTTAGTATAGTAGTTCGACGAGCCCTTTTTGCTTCTTCCTTCTAGTAAGGTTCTGTCTTTCCTTCTGTCTTTAGGGACCTCAAGTGCTACCTATTTATCGGTTATCTTTTGATTCATTCCTTCCTTCAGGCCTGGTTTTGAAGAAATCGAATAAGGGATAAGACTGTGACTTAGCTAGAAGGCCAATAGCCGTACCAGAAAGCTGTCCCCGGAACAACCAGACCCACCACCATTCACTGCATTGGTCCCAAACTTCTTTTTTGATTCAGGGAGCATTTCCTGGTCTACACCTTGGAATTTGAGACTGGATATCTTAGTAAATTGAAGAAGTGCTGGGCTCAGACTCAGCTGTGATCAATCTTCCTTGAAGTTCGATTAATTTTCACTAGATAGAGGGGAAAACTTAGTTCAACCTCAATACCGAAAGTAATGGTATAGGAAGAATCCGAGGATGAGAATGAGGAAGTAGAGAGCAACCAATCTTCTTGTAGTGGAGTTGATACCTCTTCTTTATATCTTTCTTGATCATAGATTTTTTTTTCAGCCAAGGGTCTTCGAATAGGAGAAGAAAGGCAGAGGTGCCTTCCTGTCAAAGCATAGTTCTTATCCTTCTGGTAGCCAATCAGAATGAACCCAGAGCTATCAGTGACATCAGCCTTGGAAAATGGATAAATGAGCCTTGCTTTACTGACCTCGCACCGAGTAAGTTTGGCCTTTGTCGACATCGTCCTGGTCCACCCAAAAAAGGTCAATCGAACAAAATCTCAGAGCTCTCTCTTCCTTGATAGAGCCGTCGGATTCTACTACCTCTTACCGGTTTACTGATCACATGCTGGTTATCAGAGTAGAAGCTGTATCACTAATAGCGGATGTTTGAACATCTTTAGGAGTTGAGTAACAGCCCATCATCTCCTTCTTCAATGAGAGAGGACTCCACCCTACACGGTATGGTTTGTTACGGCACGGCTCGGAATAGCAAGGTATGAAGTAGTTGATGTGATATCAAAAGTGATAGATTGGTAAAGTGTTCATAGTATGGGTATGGAGGAAGCAGCCGAAGCGGATGCCTAAAAAGAAAAAGTCAATCCTTCTGGTGTGGCTTAACATTAGGAAGTTCTTCTAGAATGTGCCTTTATCAATGTAGTGGATTGGAGACAGCCATATATCGAGTATCTGACAGAACCTTACCGGATGATAGATACGAAGCGAATAAGCTAAAGAAGATGGCCAAAAGGTATATCGTGAATGATGGTAAGCTATTCAAAAGAGGCTTATCGGGAATTCGGTTGAGGTGTCTATCAGGTGATGAAGCGATGGAGGTCATGCACCAATCACATGCTGGCACCTTGGCGGAGCACCAAGGAGGGCTGTGGGTGTGGAAGGGGCCTCCTCTTTGCTATTGAAGCTCTCGATCTGATCTTAGCCTACTCCTCCTCCACGATGCGGAACATCTTTTCTTATCTACTGGGCAAGGGCCTACGACATAAGGCTCCTCCTACGAACCTATTGACCTCCGAACCTAAGGAATAGAGTTCCGCATCGGGAAGCCTACTCCTCGGGCTGTTTGGTACTTTATATTATATGCTTTCCGCGGAGAAAGACTCTTTCTAAAGACTAAAAAAATGGTACAAGAATTCCATTTTTCAGTCGGGCGGAATGAAAAAGAAAACATTGATTGAGATCAATTGAAGGAACACCAGCTCATGAACTTTGCCAGTCGAATGGGCAGAACCTGACTCATCAGAAGAGCTTCCGCCACCAATCAAACCAGAATGAAAATGTTTGGTTATATTTCGGAATGTCTCATAATGAACGGAGAGGTTCCCCTTTTCTGCCAAGTCTGCTCGAACTCTTTGGAGTTCGGCGACTTTTCCAGGATCTACTTTTGGAAAGACCTTCGCCATCATGTCGATGACGTCCGTCGAATCCTTCAAAGCAAGACCCTCCCGGTCCAAACATTCTATTAGAATGTTTTGGATTTGCGTACGAAGAAAAGGACTTTAAAAACTTTAGAATCGGATGCGCTCGCCCAGGGAGAAAGGCCCTGCCCCTGCCAACCAAGTAAAAAAAAAAAAAAAAGAAAGAAGAGAACGAAAGGAGAAGAGAACTTCGTATTTTGGTAATTCTCTAGGAGTCATGTTTAACCTTGAATGCTATTAATAAATTCTACAGCAATAGTCCCTCGGACTCGGAAAGTAATAACGAAAATGGCTAACCCAATAGCGGATTCCGCAGCTGCCACCGTTGGAACCAATGAAGCAAATGATTGACCCATCATATCATCCAAAGAAACAGAAAATACCAAAAAGTTCGAATTAACAGCTAATAACATTGATTCAATTGGCATTGACATAATAGGAATATTTCGTCTATTAAGGAGGATTCCCCGAATACCTAAAATAGAAATGATCATCGAAAATGTGAAATATTTGATAAGATCCGTTTCGGGAACGTGGAATGTAAGAGAAATTCAAATGAGAAATGAATGGATCAGAGAGGGGCCACCTTAGTTATTTATGGCTTTGAGTATCTCGATATAATACGGACTACTTATCCGACCGTTCGCCAGATCATTCAAAATACGCTTCAGCTTATGATTCCGGTAGCCCGGTTCCAAATTAATCGTATTTGTTAAATAAACATCTACACCCGATCGTATCTCCTGCTCGTCTATGTGCACTGCTTGTTCCTGTAACAGCTGCGTCATAACTTGAATTATCTCTTCCTGCTTTATACATGCATTCCTAAAACTACGGCCTAGGGATTTATCCTCTTTCAACTCTTCGATATAATTTCTGGGAGCCCTAGCCTGTCCTTCTGAAGGACCAGGCTGCTGCTGGTTATCGTTTGTAGAACTAATAGGAAAGAAAGACGGATCCCCGGAAGGGCCGGCCTGGTGGTGGATTAACTCCACTGTGGATGCCCCCCGACGCAGTAAGAAATGGAGCCACTGCCCGGTGAAGCTCATCCATAAAGAGATAAAAAAAGGAAAAGGCCACTTTAGACAGAATAAGAAAAAAGACTATTCGCGCGAAAATAAACAAATGGATCCTTACTTTACTTGTTTCGGGATTATAGTAACAAGTGGGAGAGAAAGAGTAGAGAAAAAAACAAAATGAATGTAAACTCTAGCACATATAGAATGCATAATAATAAAAGAAGATTTCGACTTTCCACCTTCAGTCTCGGTGGTCGCATACCAGAAAAAAGAAAGGATACCAATGAAGCTTACCATTAATGACTAGTTCGAACACCAGGAGCGGTCTGATCCCTTATTTGATCAGATAGACTGCTCTTAGAAGAAAGAAAAGCAAACTTGAAAAATGGTTTTCCAAGCAAGGTCGCTGAGAACACTAGCGGAACACTTTATTATTCCCACTTTTTCTAGTACGCAATGAAGACCAATCCGCAAGCTAACCTATGACATCCAATAGCAGAGACAGAAAGAAGGATAGCTACTGAAGCATAGGAGAACCAATATTGATAAGAACATCACTTAAGCTATTTCTGTAGTAGCGAGAATAGTATGTAGACAGAAGAATTCCTACTAGAAAAGCAGGTCACAAGCAAGAAAAGAACGGATAGCATGTGAATTAGAAAGGCAAGCTAAACAAGCAAGTCAGCCCGTCTGTCTTCAACAAAGAAACTTAAAGCGCAGGAACTCCGATCGGTAAATGAGCTACCCCTCTTAAGATTAGGTCTCGCATTCTCTCATCGGGCTCTGAAAGCACCCGAGTGGGGAGGGGATGAGCTACCTCTATTAAGAAAGAATCTACCCTTCTAGCCGCACTTTTTACGCCTCTATTCTGACATCAACCAAGCCATTTAGACGGAGTTCAATTAGGACCGTCCTTCCTTCAGGTAACGGGGTTGAGTCAGGGACTAATAGGAATGGCATCCACTATAAGATACCGGGAATGGGGGAGGGCTTCGTTTAAAGGCTACGTCAGCCACCTCAAAGCATTGGGGGTCCCAGTCGATGAGGGAAGTCATCCTCAAGCCCTCTTTCCGCTTTTTTCGTAGGTAGCAGCGTCGGCAGAAGAGATTTGAGGTATAGAAAGGGGGACAGCAAAAGCAGCGATTAGGGATCACCTTCTCATTCATCAAAAACTGGACTCCCCTACGTCAACTGCACTGTGGGAAAGACAGACTGTCTTCCGGTCGAGGCATACTATCTAAGCGACTCTCCTAGTGGGTTACTTCTTTTGAACAGATCCACGCGCTCTATCTTATATATGTCACCTGCTTCACTTGAAAAACCCATATGAAATCACGCAAACCATGTCGGGTTCACAACCTAGGGCAGAAAGCGAAAGGCTAAGGGAGGGTATGGGACTAATGGTTAAGGGTATTGCCCCTAGTCATAGCATGGTCGAAGAGCTGGGTTTCAAGAGGGTATGTATGGTTAGATTAGAGGGAGGGGGACTGCGGATGTCTCGTACTTCTTAGCCCTTCTTGAAGGAAAGAAGTAGGTCTCGGGGAAAATTGAATTACTGGATTAAATTCCCGGTCTTCACCCAACCTGCGGTACCTAAGAGCGCCCCGTTCATTTGGTTCAGGCGAAAAGCCCCTGAAAGCAGGGAGAAAGCCTTCAACTATCATGTCTTAAGCATCGACTCAAGATGAGAAAAAGGTCGCCGCCTTATTCCGTCACTAAAGCAGGTACAGCCATCCAGCCTTTCTACTTATTCCTGTTATCCGGATCCAGCTAACCAACCTTCCAGTAGAAGAAGAGTCCATAGCATAGGGAGGATACTAGAGATTCCCATCACTTCCAAAGGAGAAAAGCCGCATGAATGAAGGACGCAAAGACTTAAGATCGAACAACAAAAGCTGTCGTCAATCGAAGAATCTTCATTCACGGATCGGCAGGAAAGTAGGATTGAAAGTGCACAGTTGAGGAGCCTCGGGGAGTGATCGGAAAGAGCCAGGCACTATAAAAGAAGAGAAAGGGATAAGAAAAAGGGTATACCCCCATTGACTGGGCTTGACCTGAATCTATCGTAAACCTAAAGGGGATGGGAACTTCGACTATGAAGAGTTGCCGACTTAATCGACGTCTTGTCTTATCCCCACTACAGATTTTTGAAAAGAAATAGGGCACGCAAGAGAGACGGATTGCTATCTTTTGGTCCACCAATCATTTCGTATTTACTGTAATCAAGTTAGAACAATTCACTCTAGATGGACGCTGAGTACGCGTTCACCTGTGTCGGTCCGACCGACCGACAATCCAGTTTCACTTCAATGATAGGAATCCTCCATTCGCATCCCCTACTTCGGGTTTGTTCTGGTGGGACCATATAACTTTCTAATAAAGTAGCCCTAATTGAGGGAATCCGTATCGGTATTACTCTACCATAAGGTTCAATTCCCCTCTCAAGGCTCGAATTTGTCACCAACTAATTTACACTACCTTAGTTCAATGTAAATTCCCCGGTGACAAAATGAAGTTCCTTTCGCTGCTACTACGTCAAAAAACTACGTTTTGTATAGCGGCAAAACCTTACTTTGACTTTAATAGATATACAAGTTCCCAAGTAAAAAAGGGTGTAAGAGGAGAATGACCGGGTAACTAGAGACGGTAGGAGTCTTAGATGCGGGAGTTCCCTGTGTTAAAGCTTATATCTTATAGGAGTCCCCCGTGTTAAAGATAGGATAGGAAAAAGACTGAGGGAATCCGTTGCAGAAGGTAGACTACATCCCAGGCTGTTTAAGGAGCAGTTTGCAGCCGAACTAAGTGGAGGTACTTTCGCGGAACAGAGCAAAGACGCCACGATAAGGAAGGATGGTGTCCATCTAGTGTGAAGACTAAAAAGATACTTCATCTCCCTTATGTCAAAAATGGTGAAAACGAAGGAAGCGAAGGAAGATAGAATATCGAGTGATAAGTCGCAGCTTTTGAGCATACCAACTTCCCCGAGCAGGGGGTAGAACCATCGGGTGTCATCTTTTCGTTTCCACTTCCTTTCATTACTTAGAAGAAATAAAGGCTAGTTTCTGGGCCTATTTCGAGTACCGTCTTACTTATTCTAAGATAGATAGAACCATTACAAGACTCCATCACACTGACTGACTCTTGCTAAATCGACTTCAAATTCGAAATCTTGGAGAGAAATTTTACCAGGAGCGAAAGCCACTCAGATTGCTTGGCTATCAAGCTCACAACCAGTGAAAGTCCTTAGGAGAAATCTCTTTGTGAATTTTTACAGTTAGTCCAGTCTGAGCTTAGGTTTTGGCAATTTTGAAAGATAGATTTTTTATTAGATTAGCCATCCCCACGGGCTCCCTCTTCTAGCCTTGAAGAAAGCGCTGGACAGAATATACTCTCTCTTACGCTTTCGCAATTTGGCTCTCTCTTATAACTAATACCAGAGTAGAGTGGAGGGAAAAGCTTTAGCTCGAATTCTCGCTTTGGTACAAAATTGAGAAGTCCGCTGACTTTACTTACGATGATTGATTCTTACAAAACTAGAAGATAGCGTGATTAAGAGATAAGAGAAGGTACTCCTTCAAGTTCAAGAGACTCCGATGAACCTTTATTCTAGTTAGGAGATTAGTTACATACATTATTATTTTTTGAAAAGGAACCAGGTCATAATAAGAGATTAACAAACGATGATTCCTTGTCTGACTAGAAGCATGTCACTAGAAGGTATTTAGATAATTCCCAGTTTTAGCATCTACTTTTCTCGGGATGGGGAATAGATCAGAGGGAATAAAAGGAGTTCCCGACCCCTGTAAAAAAGAAGGGTTTTTTTCGCTCTCTCAATTGACTAGAATGAGAGCAAGACGATCATTTCTTCATTCGAAAGATAAAAGGATCACATTCACTCAGTTAACAAGAAGAAAGGCTACTACGGTTATTTCGTCTCGTCTCAACTACGGTGGTTATTTCCTAATAATTTATAGCATCTTGAGGAGGAATCTCAGTCAATTTATCGTATGCGTCATTTCTGTCCTCGAGGAGACCAAGATTCGAGAGATGAATAAAGGCACAAAAGCCCAATCTCTATATCTTTATCACACGAACTAGCTTCTTGCCCACTCCGGAGCCTTGAGTGCAAAAGTACGCGAGGTACTATGGGTGGGGTTCGACGGAGCCTATTTAGTTTTCCAAGACCAAGACATAGTCATGGAGCATATATGATAGGTCACTACGCACATCTATCATTTCGACTCCTTCTCCTACCCGTCTGTTACAATACAAAGAAATTCCAGATCCTGTGAAAGATTTAGAAAGCACGGACCTCTCCTGGTAGAGGCTTGACGCATCCCACATCGCTATCCAAGGAATCCCCTGGAGCTTCAACTAGCTGACGCATCATCTACAACATCAGCAAGAGGAGCTGTACTTTCTTCGTTCCCATCTCAAAATTTCGATATTTTAGAACCAAAGAAAGCAGATTCAGCCCACCCTTCCCTTACTGCTACATAAGAGCCAGAAGCAAGGAAAGGATAGATGGCTCTAGACGATAGAGGTCGGGGTTCGGCAAATTAGCTGGCTTTCCCCTTTCCATTTCAAAGACAGAATATTCACTTAGTTCCAGCATTGGCCGCTGCTCTTTCTTCCAAAGGATTCTCCTATCCTAGAAGACCTAGACCTCTGAAGATGCCGCGGAAGACCAACAAGAAAGTATATATGAAACGAATGGTTTCAACTTTTTTTCAGGAGAAACCCTCCATATTGCTCTTCTATCTCAAGGTTCAACCAGCCTAAGGAGAAGGACGGGGGGGAAGTCTTAACCAGACGCCAAGGCGTGAAAATATCCTATCCGGATCCATCCGAGCCAAATCTTTACTTTAGAAAGGTATTCACCGCTCATCCAAGTGGGAAGAACTAAGACTTGAATTTCAACTATGCCGAGGGGAATCGATTGATTAGGTCGACTAAGAAAACCTCCGTCACAGAAGCCCGGGAAACTTCGATTTCACTTCTCATTCTATCGGCGGGAGCTTCGGATTCAGACATTCCGATATCGTCCTTATGTTATGCCTGAGCCCTCTTTTCATTGGTCTATAGTCAAAGAACTAGAGCCGCAGAAGACTCAACAGATTCATAATTAAGCTTGCTCCAGATTAGCCAACTAGCCCAAGGATTTTATTTCAGCTGGCCTAACAAGAAAAGGATTCCTGGCTACAGAATTCTTCAGAGAGCTCAAGACATAAGCATAAGCAATTCCAATAGCTGCTCCTAGAAGCTTTGCTCCTTTCAGACACAAACATTGTACCCTAATTAGACACAAGCAAATACTCATTCTCTCCATTCTCGAGGAAGGGAAACTCATGTCATCTTTCACAGGTCCGGGGAATGTACGGTTACATCAACAGCGGGCGAATTACTCTCTCGAAGGAAAACTCTCCTTTTGCCTCGGAGTTATGTTGTCAAAACAAGGTACCCTTTCCACACAAAATGATACTTCATCTCATATAGCTTCAAAACAACGTAAAGACCTTTTCACTAGGGAAGATCCTATCTGAACTCGAAAAAGTACGTTTCATATAGCTGCAAAATAACGTTTTCGCCCTTGAAAAAAAAAATTATCAACTCAAAAAACATACTTCATCTAGATGGAAAACAACGTTTACACAGCCTCAACTGAGGAATAGGGAGAAGTGAAGTCTTACTCGACGTGAGGAGACTCATGAACGCTTGCCACGGGGCTCAAGAGATAAATCAAGAAAAGAAGAAAACTTGATTCTATCTGAACCTAAGATTGTTAAGTGGTAAGCCTAACAACCTTCCTCACCGGTGTCCTATTTGCCGCCGGCTCAGTTTACTTTAGAAAGCTCATTTCCCCGTTCATCCAACCGGAAAGTAAAAAAAAGCGCTTTTTCTACTCCCATAAAGACCGCGCCCTTCTTTATCATCATCAACCGCCCTCCTCTGTGCTTGGCGACATTACTCCATATCAGTGCCTGTTTGGATCGCCACCTGATTATGAAAATATTATACTTTTTTTGCTATGCTTATATACCTGCCCAGCTACGTCAGAAGCTTGCACCTCGTGCAAACAGATGTTTTTTAAAGGGGGCATGCCTCGGCTCAGAAAGGCTTTCGATGTTTTGATCCTTCTTCTCGTTTTCGACGGCCCGGCATCTTACCTTCCATGAGCACGAGTTCTTCTACTCCCTCCCACTTATTTTAGTAGGCGCCTATTGGATCAGCATCTTCTGGATCTTCTTCACCAGTGGTTTTTCCTGCGCCTCCCGTGCATCAGGGGGAGTCAGAGTCCCAAGGGAATCAGGGTCGCAGCCCTCTATTGAGCAGCCAGCACTTGCACTTCGCTCTTCTAATAATAAAGAGCAGCCTGCATCTTTATCATCTTCTAGTAACAACCAGTTGCCTACGGATTATCCTTCATCCTTTATCGCAGCAGAGCCATCTCCTGCAATCTATGAACCTGGACCCGAACCATCTTATCTAATACCTTCGAACGAAGACCTTGGAAACCCATCCAGCCAGAAGAAAGCAGATAATTTAAACCCATTGTGGAGACCCAGAATGTACTGATTCCATCACTGAGCGAAGACGAGGCTACTCCCAGTAGGTGCTTGGGCTACTACATCCCCGATTACTTTGATCAGGCCAACCCTCAAAAGGGGATAGATCTCACATTCAACTGTGCTTCCCGGCATAAGGAGCCCTCTCATCCTGAGCAAGATGCAACTTTCCCGCCAGCCCTGCTTAGGATGCCTTTCTATCCATTTACGCAGCAGATAGCAGCCCAATTAGGAGCTCTCAACCATCGTGCTTCTAACCCATTCTTTATCCGTTGTGCCGCCCTACCCGGCAAAGGAGGGGCCCTAAAGAAAGGTCCACCTCTCAAAAACAAGAGGACTCTGAGCTCTCTATTTGAGTTAGCCCTGATCGCTCGCTTATCATACGCTCCACCCTTCGCGCAAGATAGCTAATCAAATTGCCCATCTCCGGTTGAATCTCTATTTAGGAAGAGCAGACCAAAAACCTCTCTCTTCGCTATAGCGGTCAGTGTGAATCAATGGCTCTTTCAGACAGTGGAAAAAGACCTTTCAATCTGTGGTTACCGATCAAGCCTCTCTATCCTATCCGAGATAGCTAGTCGTCACCTTCAGTCGCAGCAGTGGCCCTTTCATTGCACTCCCTTGGTCTTTCTTTTGAAAGAATTAGCCCATGGGTCAGCAGCGATATGGTTTTCTTCCCGTTAACTTCCTCTTTGACCATGGGTAGCTGGCTTGATGATTGATCTCGGTGAGTTCCACCCGTCTATCTAAGGATGGATCCCTTTTGCCCTCTTTTTGAAGCAAGTCCTCTACCAGTAGGGTGGGATTCTTCCTTTCTAGCAGCTCTCAAAAGGCTTCAAAAATGGATTGAGTCCTAAGCCGATCCCTTGAGACTAGCCGGACAATGGAGATAGGTGTGGATACGCATCTTTGAATTCATTAGCTCGCACAAGATCTACCTCCTAACCACAGAACCTCAGAGTTCTATCAACCAACAGCCTCATAGAATAGAGAAAGGAGTCCCCATTTGGATGATCTACAGTGGCCGCATCCGCTCTAAGAGATTGAAGCTTGGCCGATGGGAGTAGGAAGAGTCTCTTTTTAAGAATCGCCGATGCGAAAGACAATAGAACCGAAAATGGAAAGACTAGTGTCTAGCATATTGCAGTTAGTTAACTCGAGTTCAGCCCCCTGCCGGGGGAGGAAGACGAATCTGTGATAGAAGAAACTGCTCTTATCGCAAATCCGATCTGCAGATGAAGTAGGAAAAAGGCGATAGGCGATCATGAAAGTCAGGAGCTCTCCTACGCTAAAAAGGCTTTCCCATCTTTCAAGTGAGAAAAAGGAATAGAACTTGCAATTGAACGACCAGTCATAATCAACCGAGACTAATTCTTAAGCCGAGGATGTAGTCGCTTTTCCAGCAAATAGGGAAGGAAGCCGGTGGGTGTAGACAAAGCTTTTTATAAGAAAGGTTGACTCGAGCTCGTTAAAGTTCAATACCATCGCTGAATGCGGACTTATGAACCAGATTCCCTTCGAAGCCTAACGGCTAACTTATTTAATTTAAACTGATGTCTATATATCTTAATAGAGGAATTCCAGTCTAGGAAAGGGATCGGGTCTTTTCACGTCAAAGCCTAGTGCCGTGAAAGGGCGGTTTAGCAAGCGATTCGGAGATTGATTCTTTCTCTGTTTCCGATGCAAAAAGGATGCTTAAACCTTCCTGGTGAAAGCCTAATTCAATTTATTAAAGGAGATAGTTTCTTCTATCAGAAAGAAGGTACCCGGCTAGGGATAGGGAAGTTTCTCTCGTTTGAGTGTCCCGAGCGAAAGAAGTCATTGTTTATTATTATAATAATATATAGTTCACTCTTTCTTTTATGAGATAATCTGGCTTGCAGAACTCTATAAAGTCTTTCTCGAAAGAATAGGCACTTTCAAGGCATCTAAGGAAAGGTAGCGCTTACCATCTCTCATTGTCGAAAGCCTACTTCATTAGTTAAAGCCTCTTTTTGGAATTCCATCGGCTAGACGGTACTAAGACTAAGGTGTACACGTATTGATTTCCGAAAAGAAAGGGTTCCTATTTTGTTTTGCACCATCGTTCATTCCTTTGATCTGTTGGGGGCTGCTCTCTAGGCACGGAGGCAGCAGGAGCTCTCGCGAGTCGTACTCTATGGTCATTTCTTTCGCTCTATCGTTGACTCGTCCACCAAGCGAAGGAAAGAGAAGTAAGGGAAAAGGCCCTCTCGTAAACCCCCAAAAAAATTACCTTTGACGGCCTCCTTTTACAGTACAAATTGGAAGGTGAGAAGTGAACGACATCATTGACCAAGAACCCCGGAGCCATCATCGCTTAGGCCTGGGGGGCCATTCGTAAACTGATAAACAGAGGCTGAGAGTACTCTGCTCAAGGGGATCCAAGGTTTCTGGTCGAAGAAGATTCCTGTTAGCCCTCCGTCCACGCACACCATCGCGTAAGCAGGACTGGGTTCCCTGTGCCAGAACAGAAATTCGTGTCTTCTTCTTATTTGTGACCTTTGCTGACCTCGCCCGCAGCTTCTAACTGCTTTAGTGTGGAGCTTGCTATTTGACTTTCCGAAGTAACCCAACGATCCGAAGAAAGACATCTTATGAATACTCAAAAACCAAGTTATAAGCAAAAGGTCCTGACCTCAGAGACTGAACAAAGTAAGTGTCAGCTACATCGGGGGATATGGAGGCATGGTAATTCGAATCCGCCGAATCAAAGGCTTCATCATTTGCCGAAACAAGGATTTTTCTGAATCCTAGGCACGAATAATAAGAGTCGTCCCTTTAATCAGACTCGACTCAAAGGCCATCCCGAAATCACCTACCTTTGGCTTTTGGTCAGCTACCTAAGCAGTGATCCTTTCTTACAAGTGGGCATAGACCGACATTACCATTAGATTCATTCCTAAGCTTTCTTGCAGCAAGATGATCATGATCAGTCATATATCACTACCCCGCTCTATCTCCTCGGAATAAGAAGGGATGAGGCGAATAAAGGGGTCGAGAGGTTCCATCTCTTCGAAAGCCAGGAAGTGAAGAAAAAGCAAAAGAATTGTTATAGTTTAATTTATTAGTCTTGAGCCTTAGAACGGAAACTAAAAAATAGATTCTTCTCGGCCTTACGAAACGTAGCCTTACTACTTAGAGCTTATAGCCTTTTATAAGTATAAGGAAAGACTACATCTTTATTCTCGGCATCAACTGACTTCGGTTCCAAAGACTTTCTCTTTAGCCCTAACAAATCATTATCTCCTCAAACGAAATGGAGGGTCTTTCTTCATCGAGATTGGTAAGCCATAATTATACCCTTTATCTGGGCACATAAAGAAATCGAACCTAGTTCTCGGGGCTTTGCTCTAGGAGCACCAAAAGGAGGATAAAACTCTTACTCTTACTAATAACTACGACGGAGATACCTGATCTTCGCTTCGAATTTTTTTTTGAACAATTGTCGCTAACAACCTTGGCTAGCTTTCTACAAAATAGGATAGGAGTAGACTTATTAAGGAGTTGATATTTCATTCCCAATTCTTCTTAAGCCTGCGCCTTCAGCCAGTGAACGAGGTTAGGAAAATGTTAATCCGGGATCGTACTATCAAAACAGTATAGGGGTCAGGGCATGCACAAGTACTGGAAGAATAAAAGATAGATTACTTTCTTGGAATTGGTGTGCTCCCTGCCCTTCGTCGATAGCTTCTTTGCGCTTAAGCTACTACCTATACTATAAATAAGATAAGCTTCAACCTGCTCTTACTTAGATGGAAAAGATAGTAAGCAAGAAAAGGGAATCAAAACCTTTCCCTTATATACGATAGCACCAGACGCGCCCCTGACGCCTTTCTTTCTCCTATTGCAACTGCTATTGATACTTCTACAGCTTCCTTTTCTGTCACAAGCCATTCTAACACTTGCTTCTTGCTTTGAAAGCTGTCCTCTTAGTTTTGAACTAGTCTGAGAAGGGCGATTTCCTATTTCCGAGTGGGGTGGTTGAAACTACCTCGTATGTATGAAGAAAGCAATGAAAGCAGCCCCTGCTTCCTAAGGCGGAACCGGCAGAATCGATCTAAACCAATCAGAGGTCCTTGGCCCATCAGGGATCGGGGGACCAGTGTAATTCCTCATCTCTAAGTAATTGGTTGTAGTAGGTGATGAGGTCCTTCTCTAATTTCATGAGGAAGTCCGAATGTTTATGAGTCAGGGCCCGCTGGATGCCCTCTAGCCGGGCGTTGGGTCGGCGCTTGTTGTGAGTTTCCGAAAACTGCCTTATTCCAATCCTTAAACGCTACTGAGGGTGCAGAAGTGATAGAATGGCCACTTGAACGGATAGACTTGCTTTCTTATGCTAGAACCTGACAATCTCTATCACTAGAACAAGGGACTGAGTCCTACAATGCTGTCTTCCTTGCTGGCTGGAAGGTTAGCTGGTTTATAACCTTCTTCTTACTCTTCCCATACTTCTATTGATTCTCCCAGGGGTTTAGTTATTAACTACTTGCTAGCGGGGTACAGGCTTAGATGGTTTGCGGACTCTACCCTTACTGGGTTAACTTACTCACTCTCAAGACCGGTTATAGGTTAGAGCGCTGGCCGGCTGCTTAGAACGTAACCTGACTCTCTACTTCGAATATCCTAGGGGACTGAAAAGAGCTCTATCGCACTTCCTTACTCTTGCTCTAGCGCCAGTCCGCTATCTTACGCTATCACCTTCCCTACTCCTCAAAGGCTCCTAGGCTGACTGAAGACTGGCTTAAAAGACAACCTTCCCCGTGGGAGAAAGAACCTTGCTTACTCTAGCCTTTTAACTTCCCTGACCCACCACTCTTTAATCAAGGCGATGAGAGACTTCGCAAA
Organism: Gossypium anomalum; assembly: GCA_025698475.1. NCBI lineage: Eukaryota > Viridiplantae > Streptophyta > Magnoliopsida > Malvales > Malvaceae > Gossypium > Gossypium anomalum. The sequence goes on from JAOWAC010000020.1 coordinate 79,704, forward strand.
CTGGGACTACTCCACCATACCCTGGATTTGATGACTAATACAGATCCTTTGCTTCAGGACGGGATTCCACCTGACTGTACCTTTCGATGAACCTATAATTTCTAAATTAATTAGGAAGCGCATCCCTCGTCTTGGGAGAGGAGAGTTCTCTTAATACCAGCAAGCACTCCCTCTTTCCCTTTATCTGAGATATAGTATTTTCTAACTAGGGCAGGACATAGACTAATGGGCACAAGCCCTACTCGCCGGTTTAATTCCCTTCTTCAGGTCCAAAAGAGCGTGATGGCTAGAGGTCGAAGAAAGCAGCCCTTCCCCTTCCACTGACTTTGAGTCAGGGGGCTTTAGCCTATGAACCAATGTCTAACTTATTGTCTCAACGGGGGCTGCACTTCTACTATGGTATGACTTCCGGTCCAAGAAAGACTATTCGGCTTAGAAAGGGTATGGGCTATACTTGAACCAGGGTAGACAAAGACGAGTAGGGCTGGCTGATCAGCCAAATCCCCTCTTTTCGGACTTTTTTGTCCCGGCCTGCCCGAAGGATTCAATTGACTTGACGAACTAGCCTTTCTTCCCTGCTCCATCCGACAAAAGAAAATCACTGCCGCTATTGAAAGCTAGGGAGCGAGTTTAGCCTATTTGACTGGTTGAATGAAACATTCTCTCCTCGGGAAAAGAGCGTGTAGCCACTCATTCGATTAGGGACACTACTCGACGAGTTAAGCGAGACAAGGCCAATTGAAAGAGCCCTAGGAGTCCCGGGAAGATAGAGGCAAGACAAACCCATCCGCTATTCTGCCTTTGCGCAGACTGATCACACGCGGCACACATTCTATATGATCGATGATTGCAATGCGCTTCGATTTCATATACTTCTTCGCTTTCTCTTTCGTAGAAAGCCCTACTTTCATTACATCTGACGCTATATATGCTAACATCATTTCATTAGAATACATCACATACACATAATTGGCATTAGACTGAAAGTAAAGGGGAGAGTACTATAGAAAGCGTTACGTTCAGATGCCCTTCATCCTACCCGAAGGAGAAAGTAAAACGAAGAAGACTAAGCCAAAGTTTCGGGGAAGGTGGGCGTGCAAGGCGTTATCTATGATTATTTTCAGCTAGTCACAAAAGTTCAGCTCCGCTCTTCATGCGGCCAAAGAGTTTTTCCTCTTCCTTCTATATACGAGGATTGGAGCTTTTAAGCCACTCGAGATAGGCACTGTGAAAGAAAAGAGTTCGATATCCGATCCGTGTAAGAGCGTCTAAAAAGTCCCTGCCCTGATGTATTCCCAATTCTTCCTGAAAGCCGGGCATTCTCAAGCAGCGGAGTCAATAGCAATTGGCATCCTTACAAAGAAAGATGCTCACGAAAGACCAGCAGCAGCCTAGCCCTTTTCTTGCGAAGAGGGGATTATGCTCGGCGAATCGGCATCATATCACACACAGAGGTAAGGAATGCGGGAAGGTGCGTAGCCCTGCTAAAGGAATGCCTCAGGGCATAGCAAAAAAGGTAGGACTAGTTCTTCTTCAATTGCGAAAACTGCTGATTCGAGAACAAGAACAGCTTCTTCCTTGGCACAGCTACCAGCCAAAGCAAATCGATTTCATGTCGGCGTAAAGGTCTCAACGAGCCTTTCCCACAACCAGAGAGAGGTTTCTCACTCTATCAACCAATCCTCTACTCGTACTCAGGCAAACTTCCTTACATTCGCCTACTCGATGAACGAAGACAGCTAATCAACTACTACTTTGCACGGGAACTAAGAAGGCCCATTTAAAATGAAAGGAATAAAAGGTAATCGCACAATATCGGGTAAATCTCGCATCATAACGGGTATGAGCTCTTGACTATATTGAATCTTTCTATCAATTCTAAGATATAGAAACCTCGACCGAAAGCAGCTCTTCCACTCATCTCATTAGCAATCAAACCTCTTCCCTGCAAGGAGACAGATGCCTTATCATCCCTATACCCTATATTCTACCTGAGAACTAGGCCTATGTCTTCAATGTCGGCCTTACGAGTGATAGAAAGACTTTACGAAGGCTAATTTCCAGTATTAATGGTCAATTAGTTGACTTCCGACTGCACTCTACACTCTAGCTTTCTTTAATTCCGTTAGATTGCTTTGGATGCTTCCTGCTTTCAGTAAAGTAAGGACTATGCTTCTAAGCGGCATTAACATCAAAGAGAGGATTCGGTGGAAGTAGGGATTTAAGCACAGTTGTGATTCCGCTTTCATGTCTTGGATTGAGGTTTCTCACTCTTTCTATGCCTCTTCCTTGGAGGACCTTCCCACAACACACACGCGGCGCTAAGGTTCCCGTGGCAACTCAAGCTAAGATTCGAAGCCAGGCAAAGGTTTTCGAGAACAGAGTTCCGCACCAGGACTCAAACCATACCTCTCCGAGAAGTTCAGTGGTCGAAAGCTTTTCCGAGAGACATGGTTCGTTAAGGTGCACCATCCCCCCAAACCTTTCCTCAGTAATCCTAGGAAAACATCGTTACATTGTCCCCCAATGAAAGGGGGAATTAGATCTTACTCTCAAGAAGCTGTAGGATCGAGAGCGACAATTACAGCCCAAAAAAGAATGCTACTACGCGTATTGGACCAATTCATTTCTTCTAAACAACCTATTATGCATCTCCCCTTTTTTAATAGTACGAAAGATAGGAACACTACGACTCCTAGTAGTTCAAAGGTTTTTAGTCTTAGAAAAAGTGCGAAAATGACTTTCTTTCCGCTTTCCTTAAATAAACAAAGAACTGTTTTCTGCGCCCGTAACAATCACAAGTATTCGTGAGTGGTAGGGTGTTTGGTTAATCAAAGAGGATCAAGGGCTCCTCTGTCTAATCCCGTATCTGCTTTCTAAAGCTATCCCGATTTAGTCCAATGCTATTGAATCAGTCTATTTATTAATAGAAATGGCATTTTGTCCAAAAAGACGGGTAATCTAAGAGGAAATGAATCATCATAGGTTGTTCAAGAATAGGGGACTGATGACTTTCCTGTTGATGCAAGTAACTGAAGCCTTAAGATGAATATGAATGATAGCCCGCAACAGCCCATTTTCGGGGCACAACAGGCGATTCGATATTAGCTGATGCAGATGAACTCGAAGGGCCTACTCGTCGTAAGCATCCCGTCGAATCAGCTCTTACTGTTCTCGAATGCCCTCTTGCTGCAAGAATGCCTTCTTAGGAAGAATAGGCAGCTATTGAATCCACTGCTAGAATGGAAGAATCCCCTGCACATGAAAAAGGACGTGACGGTTGGTTTAGGCTTTCTTTGGCCTGACTGATCGAAGGCGTGGTAGGCCTCTTTCGTGGTAGACCAGGCCCCTTTCTCTTCTGTCTCTTCTCTGATTCTTCTTGCATTTCTTTCTTCGAGAGTGGTGCTGCGAGATCAACCACGGGTTCGATTGACCCGTCTCTTCTGAGGTGCGCCGCGTTGATAGGTCGTCGCAAGGAATTTCCTCGTAGGTCCTGGAGTATATTATATAGGTGTTCCCTGGCCGGTTTTCCTTGACGGGTCCTTCCCATTTTATTTTAGCGCAAGCTTTCGGGTTGATCAAAATCTTTCATGCTAAATATTCCCCTACTTGGAAGGTGCGTTCGGAGACGTTGCTCCCGAAGTCTTTTCTTTGCCGTCGTTGGTAGGCCTGGCCTGATATGGTACGCGGCGGCGAGCCTTTTTTCATTCAACAACTCTAGTCCAGTCGGGCTTGCCTTTTTTCTGCCATTGGGAGGTCATCTTCTGCCAAGACGCGCAGAGATCCCAATTCGACTTCTACCGGGAGGTCCATCCCGTATACCAGTGAAAAGGGAGTTGCCCCCGTGGCCGTGCGTATACTGGTCCGGTAGGCCCAAAGTACTAGAGTGGGCCTGTCGTGCCAGTCACGGCCGTTCTTGGTTGTCTTCTTGATCATCTTTAGGAGCGTCTTGTTGGTGGCCTCGGCTTGTCCGTTGCCCATAGGGTAATATGGGGTCGAGAAGCGATGGTCGATTTTCTATTGTGTGCAAAAATCACCTGTCGGCTCCGAAAATTCGTCCCGTTGTCAGTGAGGATCACCCTGGCCGAACCTTGCTAGGATGTTTCTTGAAATCGGCTGCCTAGCTGTCACGTTCGCTAGCGCCTCGGCTTCAACCCACTTCGTGAAGTATTCTGTAGCTGCAAGTACGAAGTTATGCCCATTAGAGGCTTTATTAGGATGAATCTGATCGATAACGTTCAATCCCCACATAGCGAATGGCCGTGGTGGCGCAATGGTATGCAAATGAGAGGCCGGGGCCCGGATGGATTGGGCATGAGCTTGGCAAGCGTGGCATTTCCGCACATGTTCGTTGCAATCTGATTCGAGGGTCGGCCAATAGTACCCTTGCCGAAGTCTTCTCTTTGCCATGGCGAATCCTTTTATTTTATATGACCACCGAAATCCGCATCGTGCATGGCTTGGTTGTGTTGCTTCGGACTCAGTTAGGCAGCGCAGCAGGAGCTGGTTGAAAGAGCGCTTCTAGAGCCGCCCCCCGCAGATCACATAGCGAGTGGCAAGGCGCCTAATCGTGTCCCGTCATTCTTAGTGGCCTGGGCCGAGAATTATCCCTTTTCAAGGAAGTTTAGAATCTCAGTGAACCAGGGTGCCCCATGCAGATGTTCTGCTTGGTTCACCTCCTCGACTGAATGGTTGCCGGTTCAGTGAAGGCCGTCGAAAGACTTGATCACTCCCTGTTTCGGAGCGTGGGTGAGGGCTGCAAGAATAGCTAGGGCGTCTGCATTGCGGTTTTTATCGTGGGAGACATGATTATAATCAATTTCCTTAAAACCACCTTGGGCTAGGCGTTCAAGCAATTCCGGATAGGGAACGGGTCCCGGACTTTCCATTCTCCGGTAGCCTGTCTAATTACTAAAAGAGAGTCACCGGTGACTCTAATCTAATGCACCTGGCACCTAAGCTGAGAGCTAACTTCAGTCCTGTAGTGCAGGCTTCATATTCCGCTACATTGTTGGTGCAAAGAAACAAAACAAATGGATCGAATTGCGTAGGGATTTGACCTTTTCGGGGGATGTAAGTACGATCCCAGCACCACATCCCCGCTCGAGGGAAATTCTTTTGATTGCGTTCCCGGCTCTCGGCTCTCTTTTTCCCTTTATCCCGTGCCTGGGTGAATATGAATGTCTTTCTCCCGGCTTACTACGATTTCCGGGTGGGAAGAAAGTCATTGCTAGCTCTTTGAACGAATACGCTCTTGGGCCGCAGGAAGATCATCTCTCTCTGTCTATTCAAAGATCCGAGACAGCTAGTTCAGTTGGTGACATTGGTTCCCCGTCCCTACTCTCCTATCTCTCTCACCCTGGTTGGGCTCTGGCTTAGTATGATTAAACTGTGAATCGAGTCAGGAAGAAGAAGTCCAGCTCCAGGCTTTAAAGAAGAGAAGAAAGACCTGGCTTCAAGGGAAATGCTTTATTTTAGGAAATAAAGATCCCAAGCTTATGCTGAATCGAGAGTGGACTTGCCTTGGTCTTCTGTGTGTGAGTTCCAGGGCGTAGCGGTAGTTCAGTTCCCCGAGGCTAATTCAATTCAGTCTTGTGAAGCTGTGAAATAAGCTCTTGCCAACCTCTGCGGAATATAGTCAGTGTGCCGCGAGTAAAGTAAGGATAATAAAATAAGGATGAGATGAAGGTTGGGGATTCCGTTCAGGTACAATAGAGAAAAGAATTAGCTCAGGTTCACAGCCCATTCCTTCCAGCTGCCCTTACTTGATTCAATTCCTAAGGCACCGAAGAGGAGCTATTCAATTACCATCGAGAAAGAGAAAGAAGAAGAAGCTTTCCCTCATCCGTAGCAGCCACTGCCTTGCTTCCTTGCCTGGAAAGACAGGAAAAAGAGGGCGGGCAAAGTCTTCACTCTGAACCTGAACTGGGTATCAAAAGAGCGATACCATTGATAGGATATGTAATTCCATTCTTCCCATCCGATGAAAAGAACGCAACTCTAAGTCATTTACCGAATCATCAATGATAGAACCAGAGCAAAGGAGCAAAGACCATACTGTTAAAGCTTGACAGTCAGGATCAATTAGTGATGAATAATAGAAGGGAGAAGACTAATCATTCATCGTCATGAAAGGCAAATAAAAGGCTTTAGCAGCCCATTCTTGACCACGAACCCTGATCCTAGTACTAGTAGGTAGGGCTTATTATGGAATAGGAAACGAAACCCCGGGAGGTCCTCCCAGCATATCAAGTTTCTGCCTGGTTTGCTCTTTGGACTTCACTTTTCCCTTGGATGGAAGTAGCCTCGTCTCGTGGCGCCCGGCCCGTATCGACCATCGCACGAGCAGAGTAGCTGAACCGAGACTGGATCGAGTTCATTTACGCTTTGCCTTCATTTCGAATTCGAGTTGTTCAATCAATAGGAGCAGGTAAGCGCTAGTCTTTTGGAGCAGTCGTACTGTCCTTTGAAGAAATCCCGGCCCGGGTCCTTTTTTTACCTTTACATGTCGATTCAGCAAGCAAGGCTAATTTAGTCTTTGCATTCATGCATTCTGACTGTTCGACCTCGACCAGAACATCCCCTTCAATAAGCAGCGCCTTACCTACTAAGCTTTAAAGAGTAATCCACCGCAACAGAAACTTTTTTTTTGAAGCACTTCTTCCTAATAGAAAAAGCGAGAAGTTCAGTGTGAAAAGCCATAGGTGTTCTTTCTGTGAAAGCTTGCCCAACCTAGTAATAAAGGGGGCGCGCTAGGCGCTCACCCTTTTTGTCTTGCTAGTGAGACATGCCCTCTTTCTTTCCGCTCTTTCTGTTAGCCAGTTCCAGTAGCGAGCAGTTCGTGATTGGCTTTCGGGTTGGCTAGTTTCGGAATTGATCAATTCACCATTCCGAGCATTGGGCGGAGCTAGAGCAAGAGCCTGTTCCAGAGCCGGGAGGGCAGTAGGACTAAGGGCAGTAGCCTTTTCTTCAAGCAGGGCTTTCTCGATAGCCAGAAGCTCTTCCTTCCATTAGTAATCTGGGCTTGTAGTTGAATCGAGATTTCCTTGGTCTTCTTTGACCCTCGAGTTGAATAAGCTCTTCTTCCTCAAGCTTTTAGCTTGGAACAAGAATGGATAGAGTTGACTCAGCTGCGATTGCTCTTGTTCTCTTTGCTCTTTATAAAATGGTTTCTGTGAACAAGGAAGAGGGGCTGCTTTACTCTAGATCGAATGCGACTGGAGATTTTGATTTCCCAGCTCTAAAGGGAGGGAAGTCAACAGTCACTTTTGGGTATCAGAAAGTCATGAAAGAGAGAAGATGGTGCTATTGCCTTAGCTAGCTTGGACTAGGAAGAAGGAATTGTCTCTAGAACCCTTGGTTGGTCTAGGAACCCGAGAAAGGAGAATGTTCAAAGCTTTCAGCGGGCTAGAGTCGTCTTCTTGCGCAGTACGCATCAGAACTAGTGGAATGGGGGATGAATTGCCCTATCTTGCCGGGAAGAGGTTGGGGATGGGTTCCGATCGAAGAAGAGGTGCGATAGTTGGGGTCACTCATGACATATAGGTGCTTGATGGGGTGCCTGGACGGGGGAAAGGAATCCAATGCTTGAGAAGGCAGCAAAAGTGCAAGCTAGAGGTCACCGATATTCTCCGTGGAGTTTTCATTGGAAGGAATAGTTCCACGCACCCAGCCCAGAGGTATAAGATAGGGGTCAATATGCTATCCAATCGAAACCCGCAAATGAACAACCACCTTAGCGGGTTACCACGAATTTACTTTTTCGCCCAGCCTCTTTCTCAAAGGGGGGAGAAGTGGAGGATTGGTATTTAGGTTTGGAAAGAGTCTGGTGCTGATGAGGTGCAAGATTCTCTGCTGCTTTCTCTCCTCCGATTGATTTACCTAGAACTCATATGCCCGGAGTAAGCACCTTTGGTAGGAGAGGAAAGGCTGGAAGATGGAGATGAGTGCTTTGATCGACCTATTATTCTTATTCCTTAGGATAAGAAATATCCCACAATGAAAGAGCTTGTAGTTTATCATACCGAAAAAGAGGCGAATGAACTGCCAGATGAACCCCGACGACTAGACTGGACGATAATTGATGCATTCATGAAGGATGGAACTTTTTATCACTCCCCTATATCAGAAAAGGAGGCTACAACAGGATCATCTTTGTCCGACTTTCCTCTCCACCAAACATAGGGAGATCGGGAGAGGAAGAGATGGAGATCCATGGGTCCCTACTGACCAGGTTCATCGTCCTCATTCTCGTTCCAATAGCTAATCATCTATGCGGCTTCAGACCCGGTCGGGGATCAATCAAAATAGAAATAAAGGATCAGGCTTCATTCCCTTATTAAAAAAATAAGGCCCCAGTCGTAATGGAAGGAATGGATCTATCTCCTACTGTCTCTTCAAGTGGGAGTGATGGCGAGTAGATCCAAGAAGCCATAAGCCGTTTTGCTCTTTTGCTTGCTTTCATGTACACGCGTTACCTCTCCTCCTTGCTGTAGGGACCACCAGTAGCAAAGGCGGGTTGTTGAATTTATACACATCCCTCTTCAAAATTTAGGTATTGATTGAATTTGAAATGATTCAAACCTATCGGCGCCCACCCCCAGCCCTTATTTTTTTAATCTAGTTAGGGGGGGGACGGATCAACACCATTTCTTCCTGTTGCCCATTATCAAGATTCATCTTTGATAGGTAGGCCCTAAAGACAATCGATATAGTAGAATTGGAAATCAGCATCCATCATTCCTACCTGCAAGATGGGAGGGGAAGGGAGTAGTTGATTCGTTCCAATTCATTGGTTTAAATCCGGTATAAATATCATAATATGACGGGATCGCCGTCTTGACAAACATGAATAGAAATAGTTCTTTTGTTTTTAATGGTAACAAGAAGAATTGTTTTTTTTCCTCGAGCCTCGAAGGAAGATCTTTCTTTGACGAAAAGTTTTATATTTCTAATGGATTGGGCCGTACCTTTACTGCAAGAATATGAATGACTCGCTATTCACTCGCGGTTTTTGGGTCATAATCATAAGATTATATAGGAGAGATGGCCGAGTGGTTCAAGGCGTAGCATTGGAACTGCTATGTAGGCTTTTGTTTACCGAGGGTTCGAATCCCTCTCTTTCCGTACCCCTATCTTAACCTAATTCACCAACGTTACCGACCTCAATGTAAAAAATAACAATGGAAAGGTAAATTTTCAATTTCCGATCTTTCTATTTGACCCAGTTCATATCTTTGTTTCGTGTGTTCCCGGGAGGAATTCGATCTCTTCAATCTCGGGGTACCGCATCCTCATTTCAAAGGTTATTTTGATCATCCCTATTTTGTGGTGATAAAGAAGACATGCAGATTGAAAGTCTTGATCTAAACAGACATAAAATGAACAGCTCTATGAGGCCAAATTCCGAGTAAAAAGTTTTTTATAAGTAACGAGAAGCTCTCAAGAGTTTCGATCATCAACAACGGAAAAGTCGTAGCGCGTTTAGCACTCAGTGCCAGCAAGACCTTGCATGCGTGGAGCTGTAAAATGGTCAGACACTGACATCGATTCCTGAGGAATTGGTCAGGAAGAACAAACAGGTGAAATATAAGTTACATGGGTTGAGCTTTCAGTAAGCCCTTATTTCTCGGCTCACTAGACGGGGAATATGCGTACAGTAGAAAAAGCTTGAAGCAACTAGCAATGCTACCATCAATCAAGGAGAGTTTTACCAACCCTGCCATCCTAGAGCGTTAGCGTACAAGAAGGGCATTTATCAATTGAGTTAGTCACACATTTTTTCTCAGATGTAGAAGTTTTATTCCGATAGATTTGGTGTTTAGTTGGCTGCACTCTAGGTCTCACCTAAGATCCGCAGTCTACCCGAGGCTATCGTTAACTGGGGCACGAGAGAACCAATGGTCAGTACCTCTTGACTAGGGAAGGGGTTCTTGGGAGATAGCTCTGGTTCGTGCGCATTAGAAGTAGACATGAGTGAAACACCTTGCCTCAGTGCTTCGATCCCATTACGGTCAAGACAGCAAGCAAGGATCTATGTCGTGGAGGATGGTAGTGAAGAAGGAATCCCTCAAAGCGAGAGCACTGACCTCGCACACGGAGTTTCGATGGCCTGTCCCCTGGGGTCTAGCGAAAGGAACTAAAAAGCCAGCAAAAAGCCTTCTGTCGGCCGCTCAAACCAACTGACGATACGGAGGAGCGTACCGTATGGATTGACGAAAATAGTTTAAGCACAATAGGTAGAATGAGAATCGAACTCACTTGTGTACCATTTGGGGAGAAAGACCGATGCCGTTCCTACCTTTTAGCTAGTCGCATGATCAATTGATTTAATACAATATATCGCTTCTCCAATCCGTGATAAGCTGTGCCATGTGCTTTCAGTTCTTCGTACGCTGAGAAAGGAGAATGCCTTCTTTTGGTCGAATAAGAGAGACTTTTGCTTCCAAACAAACATAGGTCATCCCGGAAGTTAACTATGTAAAGCCCGTTTGTCTGCCTTAGACAGAAAAAGCTGTAATCTCTTATGTTGAAGCGAATGATAAAACTGGCATCCCCCTATGCGGCTCCCCTGCCATTCCAGCCAGATAAAGCAATGCAATGAGTCGGAGGAGAAACATTAAAAAATTCCAACGACTACTCATATCTGGCCTTGTGTAAGTAAAGCCCTCGGTAGGTAGTTCTTCTTCCTAAGCTACAAGCGTGAGACCGCCAGGGAACTCATATCGAAAGAACTACTTGCATAGAATAAGAAAGAAGTCTGGTATTTGGCGATCGGACGGCGTTTTGTCTTTGAGGCAATGGAAAAAAAAACCTCGATATATATATAGTGAAAAAAGTGCCTATTTCTTTTCTTTTAAAGAAGGAGATTGGATCAAGAAGCCGAGGGCCCAGTGTGGCTTTATTAAAGCGGGTAACCTGTTCGACGTCAGAACCGCTCTCAAAACCCTCATATCACCCTCCCTTTGAAGAGAAACGACTTTCTCCATATCTATATCTATGCAACTAGTTCTTTCAAAGGCTTCCAAATCTATCCATCTTACTTACTCAAAAGCTTTGAATATTCGACTCGAAACCTTGCTTATGCTGCTTTTTATCTCTCTTTATCTGCCTCACCGTCCAGCCTCTCTCTCTCTTGCTCCTAGCTTTGGGCGCTTCTTAGATAAATAGCGTATATAAGGCTAGCCTTCTCTCTCTAACGTCTTGGTATTGGATCCGTTTTTTTTTTTCTCGTGCCCTTCTGGGCGGTACAAAGAAATCCGGAATGAGCACACCGATAACGCCGGACCATGAAAACCTCGACTCTCCCCTTCCCCACCTTATCCCCTGCTGGCTGGAATGAGTGGGCCTCAAATTCTTTCTACGAGACAAATGAGTAGCCAATGAAGAAGAGAAAAGCTGCTTTCTCTTAGTCATAAGAAGTATTCCCTAGCAATCTGAGTCAAAAATAATGATGCGCCTTTCTCTTTTTGGAAAGATTTTAGCATTATATCTAAAGACTCCATCTCTGCTTCGTCGAGACGGCGGACATCGATAGGACCCAGCTTGGTCTCTAACTCCTCTTTCTTTTCGTTAAAGAAAGAGAGGATGTCTTCATCGAGATTGGTGTCGATACACCGTTCCAGTAGTCGAAACCCTGGAGCCAGCTTCCAACCAGGGTCAATAGTTTCACCTACTCAATTTTGAGAATAAGGATCTTCATATAAGGGAGCTGAAAAAGAAATGTTTCTCCCTTTTGTTTTGAAAGAGGAACTTGATCGGCATCTAAATTTGCTCCCGAGATGTCGCGAACGTAATCCCGATGAAGCTGTTCTCTCTTTTTTAGACTCCCTTTCTTTGGGAGGAATTGGAAGACGAGTTAAAGTCTCCCGATGGGGGTTGCATGCACTCACGCTATATCGATGAGGTTCATATACATTTTATAAGAAAAATGGCTAAGGATATCATTAAGATGAGGGGCACCTCGAACTATTTCTATAAATTGCTTATCTTATGGAATATTTTAGTTAGATTAGAATATAACACTTTTTTTTTTTTTTTTTCCGGTCGTAATAGATCGACTTTCATGCTAGTTATAACATTTGAATTTCTCTTACATTCGAGTAGAATGCAACATGTCAGATCAAGTTCTTAACTATCTAATTGATTTTATTTCCGGCCTTGCCTTACCGTCGTTTATTTTAATAATAGCCAGTTGGAGAGTCGCCAGGCTGCGAAATTTAGCAACAGAGAACTACCAGGATCGAGTAAATGGATCAGTCGCAAACACAATTAAGGAACAGCTGAGTGAAAAAGTGATAACTCCGCTGTTCACTGAGAATGATGTGGTCTTGCCACCAGGGATGAGATCCTATGACGCAATCAACACGTTAGTTCCTGGGGATGATGTCGAATTGCTAGCTTCTATCTATAATAATCTGGAGCAACTCGGCATTCAGAGTGATTATTATAGCCTACTCCTCGAAACTGTCAATACATTGTGGGGGGGGAGGCTAATATAACCAACCTATAATCCTGCCTGGGAAGGAGAGAAAGCGAAGGTGAAGCTGCTCCCTGGGCACAGATCGAATACCCCAACAGACTCGATCGAGTGAGTGGAAAGCCAGAATGGCTTGGTTAGCAAGCAATTCGTTATGTAGGCGCCAACTCGCAGTTCTTTCTCTTTTTTCTTTTTTAAGTCACGATCAGAATGAAAGGTAGTTCGGCTGGGTATGTTTTTTACCCAGAGGTGCTGGTTCGAGTCCAGCTCGTGACGAGGGGCTCTGCTTTGTAAGAGTACCCTCTTTTATAACTCAAGCTAGCGGCACCCCCTTATCCTCTTTTAATCTGCTGCCTTCGTCCCCTGCCAAGGAATAGAGTAAAGGGACTTCCTCTTCCTCTCCAGATCCCCGACCAGCCTTGACTGAAAAGCTTTCAGACCCCTGTGTGAGCTAGTTATACTAGCAACTTGCTGTGTCATGTCCGTTCTCGTTATACATATGATATGGTACCTATTTATCCTGAGATCTCTTTTGCTACTGGTGCAATCACCTCTCACGAGGGAGTTAAAGCCTCTCTGATTGAATGCGGGTCTTGTGTTATAGGAGCCGAAGCTGCCTAGTCCTTTAGGTCAGTCAGTTAGCCCACTACGCCATCAGAGACTGGATTAGAGCCTGGACCTCCACTTGCGGAAAGATCACCGCGTAATGGAGACTCGCTTTTGATTAACTAGCTTGGCTCGCATCCGACCATGGGGCGCCCTTCACTTCAATCCTCACAAAAGAGAAGAATTATGTCCAAAAATTTGCCTTTATAGGCCTTACTAGTTGTTGCTGCTGGAACTGGTACTTAAGTCCTGTCCTGGAAAGATATATGTTAAATGTCCTAACAAAGCCTAGTAGTTCCCCTTCGGGCACGTGTCTATCATATGAACAAGGAGGAAGAAGTTGATGCTTTAACAGCTTTTCTTGGAGGAATCAGTCTTGGCTTAAGTCTTTCCCTGGGCTCTGGTCGTACTTCCCTCCTGTGCTGTGCGAAAAAGGCTTTGATCTTGATAGCTGCTTTATTCCTATCCTTGAAGTCTCGGATGAAAGTTGGGATTTCACGAGAGCATGCTTGACCGTCCTTCGTGTTCTGAGCGACTAAAGGATGTGAGACCGGGTCAGGTGAGATACGAAGTCACTTGGGCAAAGGCATGGTAATGAAAGTGAGGCCGGGTCTCTTGAAATTGGATCGGCAGTCCCTCCAACATATGTTAAGGGAGGAGAATCCTTTTATATCGGTCCGGCTAAGTCTGCTCTTGACTTTCTTACTGTCCTCTTTCTTGCTGAGGGGCTTCCAATTGTGTAATACGAACACAAAGCTCTTCGACCTCCCCGTAAACCTGCTCTGAGGCCAACACATAGTAAGTAGTACCTTGGGTCCCAGTCCCAGTCAAAGGAGTTCCAGTTTCTTGCCTTCTTCCCCCTTGGAGACCAAGGCATAGTTCTTCCTGTGCAACCATAGCAGAGTATACCCTTTTTATGGGATCTGTCCCGGGAAGAAAAGTCTACAGTGCCCTACTGTCTGCCCTTGTTCTAGCAGCTTGAAATGCCTTTCTTCCTGACCCTGGCACTGGCTCCAACTCTGCTTAGTACCTCTGAGGCCAAGTCACTAAATGTTTACTCGGAGGAAAAGCTTGAGAAGGAGGGTCAGGTCAAGAATATCAGGTTCAACTCTCTGCGGTGACATATTAACAACAGTTTATCCCACATAAGCATCTAAGCTGGGGTTGGGTGCCTGCTTTCAGAGCTTTCTATGAGTCCCCTGGAAAAAGAGTCTAAAGTCCTTCTTCACTCTAAGCCGACCCTGGAACAGACATCATAGTTCTTCCTCTTGCTGGGCCAGAACCCTAAACATCGGCTGGTGCAGGCCTATTAGTCCCAGCGAGCCCAAGGGTTATAACGTCTTCGGTAAAGGGATATGACTTCTATTCGGGAAAGTCCCTAAGTGCTTTTCTGCCCGGTGAGGCATATGTGTTATATCCGTCGAAGTCCCTAATAGGAAAGTAGGGCGCAAAAAAAGTTGAGAAGAAAGAGCAGGTACGGTACCGAGAAGAAAAGCCTAAACTGGGTCTAAACTTTGAGGAAGAAGTCCGACACCAGCTGCTTATGAGTTTGCTGAGGTACAGGCATCGGCTGTGAGAAGCGGTGCGGGAATAGAAAAGGTACCTGAGGGAGCGGGCTTTGATGCCCTTTCTTCTTCTAGGTTTGAACTATGATAAAAGAACTTGAGGATACCATTACTTGGGTACTTCACTTCCTTATTTACCAAGCTGTGACTGAACTGGCTTACTTCATACTTAATCTACGAAGGGAATAATAGTATGACGAAGGTGTACATAAGGAATTCTTTGAAGGGGCTCCTTGGCTGTTGTGCTAGAATCAGATGTGGTTGAGCTAGTGGGAGAGATTAACAATTCATATTCATCTTCCTCTAAGGGATGGAAGGAAAGACTCTCTTTAAGCTTGAAGAGAGTGCCAAAAGGAAAACTGCTTATTGGTGCTAACTCACTTCACTCATCAAACTGGCTTTCGGACCTACTCCTTACTTGACTACAGCACAGCTTCAAGGTAAAGAACTTCCTTGCTTGGCTGACCTGCGCGACTGGCTTTACTTCCTCGCCTTAGATTCTCTTGTCCGATAACTGTCCTACTTACTTTCCAAACTGAAAGGACTCAAGCTCACTTTACTACTCTTCGATTTTATTCAATTATAAAAAAATAAGTAAGCACTTTGATGAAGATTTATAGCATCATTTAAGTAAATACAGATTAAGAT
>JAOWAC010000020.1:100000-105000 GCA_025698475.1 Gossypium anomalum
GATTCATATAAACTACCTGCTTGGCAAAGAGGTATGCTCCGATACAGAGCTCCTTGGTTAGGTTAGACCATCAGTGACTACAAAAAGAAACTTATATTGACTTTAGTAGCCGAAGATCTTCTAAGATCTTCCACCATTTGATGAGTCTAACTATAGATATCCTATCAAAAAGGTATTCCAGATGGAAGCCATTTATCTAAATAAGCTTCCTACGCAGGTTTGGTTACCTGCATGAGGCCGCTTGATATCATATCTTACCAGCCCCACCCGGGTGGCTTCCGCGTCACCCCCAGTTGCTCCATTCTGGATCCCTGAGTGATAGAATAGCTATAAGCTAGCCCACCAAACCTCACCTTGATGAGTTTCACTAAGAAACCCATTGGGGGTTGCCTATGTGACTAACATAGGGCTCTGCCTTACCAAGCAGAGTGAGGTTAGAAACTAAAATTTTGTGAGAGGACTGACCCTGGTGAGAACCAGCCTATCACGCCACCGAGGTTCCGCCTCGTTGGCCTTAGTCTTGCGATCTAAGGGTGAAGGAGTCATCCAGCCACCGGGATTGGTTACCCGGTTGACCCCTATCCGTATCTACATCTACGTCCTGATTGAGTTACATAGAAACTAAGAGAACTTGAAAGCAAGAGATCCAACAGGAATGAAATGAATATATATTTTAAAATCTAGTTAAAAATCCCCCGAACCTCTGATCCGATAGCAGCTAGAATATGCATCTACGACTAGCTACAGGAACTATATGAAAACTTCTACAACAGGGAAGAATGCATTCTGACATCGAGTCCTCAATCAATGTAGATGATTCAACAAGGTAGACCGAAGCAACTCGTCGATCAGCTATCACCACATCGTTGCCGAGAATGGCATAGCGATCAAACTAGTGACTGTCTACGGCTTATGCCTTCACTCGGGGGAGAGCACCCATCCAAAAAAAAAGCAGAAAAGTGAAGAAGTGACGTCCAAACCCTCGGATGGACCTAAACTAGACTCAGTCCGAGCTCCTGCAAGAGGGTCCAAAGTAGAGTGGCATGGAATCGGCCGGAAAAGACAGATCTGAGAATTGCGTATATTGAGTGAGATGCCGCTTCAAAGATGCTGCTTACCTAGGATGGTGTGCTTTTCGCTCCTTTGGCTTTCTTTCTCCCGGAGACCATGCCATTCCTCGACACCGACCTTCAAAGTCAGATGAGGAGCTGGCTTCCCTCAAAGTAGCTCTGGCTGACTTGCCCGTTCCGCTTCTCTCCCGCT
The DNA here is from genome assembly GCA_025698475.1 of Gossypium anomalum. NCBI lineage: Eukaryota > Viridiplantae > Streptophyta > Magnoliopsida > Malvales > Malvaceae > Gossypium > Gossypium anomalum. The sequence continues at coordinate 101,264 of JAOWAC010000020.1, forward strand.
TTTGGGCGGTTCTTCCTCCAGCAGCCTATTCTTTCACAGCTTCTATGCCAAGGGCTTCTTTATTATATAATTATCTTATGCATGCAAGATGTATTGGGGTCACATAAAATTTATTATTATTATGTTTTTATTATGAAAATAAAAAGCGCTCTTAGTTCAGTTCGGTAGAACGCGGGTCTCCAAAACCCGATGTCGTAGGTTCAAATCCTACAGAGCGTGATTCCATTCTTGTTAGATCGAGAATGACAATGAAATAATTGAACAGCAGTCTAAAGTCTGAATTTGACCTCCAGTTTGTTTTTTAGGGTTAATACAAAGAAATAGGAGGTCAATAAACAAAAGAGATGTTAATTAATCAAAGGTCCAAAAGCGGAGGCAGTTCCAGTCCTTGTCGCAGCGCAGTAGTGAGTAGGTGATCCAACACCAGAGATAAAAGACGCAGCAGATTCATATACTGACCTTAGTTATATAGATCGTTTACCTAGGTACAGAATGAGACCCGCTAGTGAGGTCCATATCGGTAATAGAAAGACCTGCCACCAAAAGCATTCCGATGGAGCAGAAGTAGACCCTTCCCCCGCCATAATAGCACCACCTAGCTTCGCTGCATCGGGATAGTAGTAGCACATATCTTTTTCTAGTGATCGAAATAGGGATAATTAAACCAATGATAGAGTTGACCTAGCCTAGCGACATCCATCCCTTGTCTCCGACCGGGAGATAGAGACTACTTCATGCGCAACTTCAACATCTCCTGCCAAGGGGTAGGCCTTTTTTTTTCAAGACCCCCTTTCGGAAAACGCATTGGCTTTCACTCAAGTTCGAGATCCATTAAATAAAGCAAAAAATGCACGTTACAGACGAAAGGTAGATGTTCATTGGCGAATAAAGAGAATGCAAGCTATGCAAAAACGGATTTCACTCATTTTCTTAGCCGGAATGTGCCCTCAATCTCTTTCTGACACAGGGCTGAGCGCTCTAGAAGCGAAATAATTACCCTCGCGGGGTTGATGAACCTGCCTTTTTGGTTGGCGTGGGGTGAAAGACCTCGCAGCGGAAACGAAAGAAGGACCTGTACTGCTTAGAGGGAGTTCACTTGCTTTCTTAATGCGTTCGTGTCCCTCATCCTAGCAGCTGAATTGCCGACTAGACCTAGCAGCGGAAAGGCCGCTATTCCTGCTGACTAGCTTATCGCGAACTATGCTACGCTCCGTTCGCTTGCTTGCTACTCACTGTAATTCACATTCACTGGCTTAAGAGCTAATGAATGCGGAGTTACAGTTGGTCCTTACTATAACAAGTAAGTAAACCACCTTTGAATGCTCGTGCATTCAAAGAAGAGAAATCAGTAAATCAGGACAGGAACAGTATCCGGCAGTCAGGTACAAGCAAGTAAGAGAAGAAGGAATGGCGGGGCGAAAGAGCTACCTGGAAGCTAGTTACGGTTGTGCAAAGAATATGAAGGAAAGTGGTACCCTATTAGTTCAGTCAGTCAGTTACAAGTGAGAAGAAGGATATCAGGTTCCAAAGACTCATCACAAATATCGTAGGTGATATCCGAAAGCGCTGATGTTAGGATTAAGGAAGTAGACTAGAATCTCGGAACCAAGCTCAACGCGGCATGTTCCGGTACTGCCAATACAATCTTGTCCAGAAATTATGAATTAGGACTGTAAGTAAGTGATCAGTAAGGAGAAGCTATCCTAAAGAAAGAAAAAGAAAAAAAGCTTTCTGTTGCTTGTAGTTTTTTTTTCCTTTTTATTGGGTTGGTGTTCAGTGTACCGTGGGTACAAGATCGAAAAGAATGCATTGGATGGATGCCCGGGCATTGAGAAGGAAGGACGCTTTCAGAGGCGAAAGGCCATGGACTGAGACCGTCCTACTAGGAAAAAGATTCTATATCCCATACGTGTTAACAAGCGTACTACTGGCTTTGAACCGGATTGCTACTCCTTCGCTTGGAAGACCTAATGAATTCCTACTGGCTGAATGGCATTCCTACTATCACTAACGGACTAAAAGCATAACTTCTTAGCTGGCTTACTACTTTATGGCGTACTTCCGGGACTATCGCACATGACAGGAGCTGGTTTGCTAGCTTATTATTGGACTTATTTCCGGGTAAACAAGTCCGGGCTTGCAATAGAGCTGGCTATACTTGTTATGAAATGGGAAGGAGGGAACTAGGCCTACTTACTAAACTCTACCTCCACTACGGTATAGCTTCAACTGGATTCCCCACTATACACTACAAGAAGGGTATTGGCCTTTCCCGAAACAAAGGCACTTGCTGGCATGAAAACTTCCGCTCGTACATACTTTTATTCTCGTTTCAACTTCAACCGCTATCTATAACATCTAAAAAAGCTGCTAAAGCCCTACTCGCATAAGCAATCTTCCTAGCTTTACGGGTCAAAAAAAAAAAACCATTAATTAAGGGCTATGGAAAGAGACGCTTCCTTGCTTCAGGGACTCTCGAAAACGAATTGGGACTGAGACTTTTTTCGAACATCAATAGCGCTCGTGGGCTGGCTTGGTTGGTCTTCTCTCGTTCGGGACCATACTATCGCTGGGACAGACGTTGAAGGATACACAAGGACGGGCTTTGAAGCGAGAGGCTTGATTGATTAGAAATGTTAAGCAATGAATAGGATAAAACTCTATTTTGATCGAGCCCACTTCTTTCAATTCCCTACTTTTGCTTACTTGAGATGAGAGCTTGAATCAACAATAACTAGAACTGGGAAAGGATGAATCTAAGAAGATTTCATCGAACCTTACAAATGGAATAAGCTACTAGAACTTTGTCTGTCAAAGGAAAATAAAATAGAATCATACCTTAGTTCAGAATATCCCTACTCGTATGTAGGAGGAGCTACTGCCTTCCTTCCAATCGGTTCTAAGAGCAAAGGAAACGATAAAGGTGAACTTTCATTGGTGCTTCCCCTACACGTATACTGGAGCGAGAGCGGGCGCTAGATTTCGAACAGGATTGACTGACTCACTCGCTGGGACTGAAACTGGCCTAGAATAGTTTGGAGGGGGGGGGGAGGTTACTTTTCTTTTCAGGCTAAAGCTTTAAGGGGCTTTTTATAGGGATTCAAGCTTGCGAAATGCCTTATCATTCTTACTCTTGAGTAAAACTGGCTTTGGACACAGGTGCGAAGCAAGTCTATGCAGAAAGGATAGGAAAAAGCTCTATACGATACACGAGTAGTTGGTGGAATACGAGTAAGGACTTTGTTTGCCCAAGTCCCTTGCTTGAAGGACTATCGCACTTTTAGTGGTACTGAGACTGTCCCTACCACTACCTTTTATCAAGCGGGTTTACAAGAGTTCTGGCTTTCCCAACTGGACAACTTCTGGGGAATCTAATTTCTTTCGCACCCCCTATTATATGCGGTCCTAACTTTGCTACTCTTACTTCCACTAGAAAGAGAACTTCTGCTCGTAACATACCTTCCCTTATGATATGATCTTACTTCTTGAAGCGAGCTACTTTAACTGCCAAAGGGGCGGAGCAACTCGAGTTAGACGAGAGGCGGGGATGTTTATTTCAAGCTGGATGAAAGTGGACCACTGATAGAAAGGTCTTATAAAACGTCTGAACCGCCTTATTAAATTAATTATTAATTAGTAGGGTTTTAGTATCCGCCCTTACTCTATCTTTGAAGTGGCTATCGAACCTTTCCGTAGGGAACAGGGGCTTTCTGCCTGGCCGCTGATGCTTGTAAATA